>VWZZ01001031.1:166998-200043 GCA_013399095.1 Psophia crepitans | reverse complement strand
ACCCCGCTTTGCTTCGCTCCCCGTCCGGCCGAAGCCTCGCTGTGCGGCCGCCGTGCGGGCAGCGGGCGGAGGAGGGAGGCAGAGCGGCCGGGGGTGAAGGTGCTGAGCGGGGGCAGGCGGGCCTGTGGGCTGGTCCGCTGGTGGGTGTAGGGTGTGGGCGCAGGGTCAGGCTCTCCCGGGCACCGGCAGCGCCCGTGTCTGAACGCTGCAAGCTTGGAAACCCGCCTTACACCGCTTAAAATACTGTGGGTAACCGTTCTGCTCAACAGCAGCCCGTAGCCCAGGCGGTGGCTGCCACCGTGAGCAGGAAGATTGAGGTGTCACATCTCTAGTTAGAAACCTCGTGGTCTTGCCTGAGGTTGAACAAAAAGCTCTAGCGCTTTTCCCGAGTTTAGCAGGGCAGACAAGAAGCCCTGCCCTCTCCGGCTGTGCTGCTGCGAGGTGGACGCCCATCCAGCCCCGCTTGGGGACACCGTGGGCCACGCTGAATGGTGCAACTGGTTTGCTTAATTTCCCACCGGATCAGTGCTGGTACAGGCTCAACAAAATAAGAAGTATAGACTGCGTGGTCAGCTAACAGTAAATTACCGTTTTGCTGAATTTTAAATGAAAAAGAGGCTTATGAAAGGTAGCAAAGATGCGTTTTAGCGTTCTCTCCTGGGTGCCTCGAAACTCTGGGGTGAGGGTGGGCACAGGGCCCATTGCCACTCACTGAGAAGAGGATGCCATGTTCAAAACCAAGAGCCCATCTGACCCTCCATTTACACTGCTTTAATCTTAAAGTAGCTTTCCAGTGGGAATAAGAGGAACTGTAAAAACTAGAACAAAAGTAACCTCTGAATAAATGTCAGGCGCATTTTCAAGTAGGAAGTGCAACAGTTAGCAAATTTTTATCCTCTTTCTCCTTTAGTGTACCCAGCAGCAGTTATTGTGCAAGAATTGACGTTGCTTTGGTCAGCAAAAAATATTGGACCATAGGCCAAATATTGCTGTGAAATTCAGAGCCCTCCACATCTCATCTGCTTATCTCTTGTACAGTGACTCAAAAAGGCATCCAAAATCTGCAAAATGTAGCAGAGGATGTGGAACAGAATCATTGCGCAATTCTTCTCGCCACATGCAAAGAGATGCTCTGCGTAGTAGCAAACAGCTCCCTGCGCAGGACTGCACTTCTAGTCAACATGTAAGCAAAGTAAATCCTTATGCCAATATCCCCAAAACAGATTGTGTACAGAAATACAATTTATACAGCTTTGCAGAGGAGGCTGAACATGGCACGCTGGAGTGCATTATGCACTGCCTCGCCTTCTAGTTACTTTCAGTGCAAATATAAAGCTCTCAGTGATCCATGTCTTCCTCTCAACCTATAAGGCTAACCAGGAAAGCACAAACCAACTTACCTGCAAAACATCTTTGGTCCTGGCCACAGAGCACATCCAGCACTAGATCTCCCTCTGTGGACATCCTTCCCTTTGTAAAATCGCTGAGCTCTGCAATTGTGGGCTTTCAGGACTGACCAAACAGCCTGTTTCTCAGGCTTGATGTTTCAAATAAGCCACAGGTACTTCACCAAGTGACTGATCTGAATAAATGGGTGAGGCCAGGCTTATTCCAGTCTTAGAGAACCGTGTTGGCTCCTAAGGTTGCAGACTGCTCTGACTGCCAAAATAGCCGTGTTTGGCTTCAAATTTTGCATATTCTAGGACCTGGGAAGGCTGGACTGTATATCACTGCTGTCACAAGTGTCTAGTTGTGTGGGGTAGCAGGTGCTACCACAATGGGATGGGATAGGATGGGATGGGATTGCGTGGGATGGGATAGAATAGGATAGGGTGGGGTAAGATAGGATGGGATAGGATAGGATAGGATAGGATAGGATAGGATAGGATAGGATAGGATAGGATAGGATAGGAGGCTGCACCCCACCTGTCCCCAAGACAGCCATTGGAGCCCGATTCTGCAGACTCTTCCCTGCCTGCATCACTTTTCTGTATCTGTTCTTTCCTCCCTCTTCCCATCTTGCAACGTTTAATTTTGTATATACTTCTGAGAGCCACTGGAACAGCTTTGCACTGGGAATTTGTGCACAAAGTTTTGCATGAGTGGCCCAGTTTCTTGAAGTGGCAAAGTATCCTCAATTCCTTTCAAAGCCCCTGAAGTAAATAGGAGCTCCTATCTTCAACCCATTCTTTCAGAGATACCCATCAGGATACTGGAAGAGTTGAGCTTCTGTTGTTGCTATGAAAATAGAAAGGGAGGTTCATTTTGTAATGCTGCAGAGTATAGTATTTGTTATTAATATGGCAGAACTGAAAACAGTGCACTCCGTTTGTGATTGAACATCAGTTGGAATCATCAGAAAGGTCCCTTCCAACCCAAACCATTCTATGATACTTTTATAAAAACTAAGCAGACAATGGCAAATAGTCTTGATGTATTTTTTGGCTGTCAGTTCCGTAGTTGGTGTTTTTATCCTATTGTTGCACCATGTTTTATTTTTCAGGCAGTGAAGGAGGGGCAAACAAGAGAGTTTGCATGTTAACATCAGGCAAAGCATTGCTGCCTAACTCTGGCACTCCGACCAAGATTTCTAAAAAAAATGGGAAACCAAATTGAGCTTCCTTTGCTATCCTAAGCAAGCTTTGTATATTTCAGTGAGGCGTACGAGATCTGAAGTTAGAATGTGAATCACACCAGGACTTGGTTCTACATGTACAATTTAAAGAGCTCTCATTTAGATCTTCATCAGTGTTAGGCAGAACACATTCTGAATTAACTTACAATTGCTTTCCCACTATAGTTCATCTGCCTGCTTCCCTCCTCCTTATTTCTCATCTGCATGCTAAACTTCTCTGAATTTATGACTCCACAGAGAATCTGACAAAATATTACTCAGTAAATGAGATTTATTTTTTAGGTTTAATTTATTTAGCTTAACTTTGATATTTTCCCTATTTTGAAACTTCAAGCCCAATTAAGGTTTGATTTTATTTGTTTATTTAATGCATGTGGTTACCTTAGCTTGGTTCTGAAATGTTTTTTCTCAAGGGGTAAATAACATTCCATTTACAAAGTAATAATAGGTAACATTAAGTTAACATGCATTTTATCCTCAGTGTAATACTTGAAATAACTGTTTTCTCAATGTATAGTTAAGTCAATTTTGTACTGTAACTAAATGTTGACAAAATAAGAAGGAAATGCTGGGCAGTTTTTCAAAAGGCTTTGCTGAGAAGGATTCCCTTTCTGGCAGAGTAAATGCATTTGAATACTGGAACTAAGTTTACACATTTGGAATTTAGTCCTGCTTTCCAGTTTTATTTCTATGCATCATTTAATCGAAAAGTTTCTGATCCTTCTGCATTTTTTTTCATGGTCTTCACAATGAGGAAATGGCAGATTCAAGAGCAGGCGCCTTTGTGACCCTCGAGAGGAAATTCCAGTCGCTATTTCGAAAAATGAGCAATTAACTGTGAAAGGTCTGCAAATAATGCAATTGAAGGTAGAAGACATTGACCTGAATTCAGGAATGTACTAATCACATATTTGCCTGTATTAAAATATTCACAGATACTACTACTTTCTGTATTGTGGGAGGGAGAGGGAAAGATGAAAGGGAGAGAGGGAGGAAAAAACAAAGGAAGATGGTTTTAATCCTATCTCCGTTATAAATGCTACTAAATTTTGAATAAGAAATCAGAAAACCATGGTTATGTATCTAAAACATATTTTTTTGAATCACATTATGTTTCTTTTCAAATGTAATACTTTTGAGGTACAGTAGTGATGTTACAGAAAGCGAACTGAGGAATATACACAAAGGAAAAATATAGTTTTCTCTACACTGAAAAGTGTTCATAATCTAAATTAAAGTGACACTGAGAAGGTTGATTTTGTATCAGAAACACAAGCAGGAAACCTGGGCTCTAGATGATCTGTGCCACAACCTTCCTATGTAATGCTGGACAAGACAAATCTCTCTCTGAACCCCAGGTTTCTCACCTCTGTTTATGAAAGAAGTAAAATAACTTGTCTTTCAGGGAAGCTCTGGAAATCCATGCCAGTAAGGGCATCGTATGCATGGGAAAAAAATTACAGGAAGCAACACATTCTGCACAGGTAACATCATTACTGAAAATAATGTTTTTTCGTCCTCGGCTTATCTTAACTTCCAGAGCTGATACATATCAACAGCTATGTTTTACCTAGGATGTATTTTCTTTTTATTTTATTTATTATAAAAGTTTCTACCATGGCATCCAGCAAAATAACTAAGAAGAATGAGCGTTGAACAATACCAGTCTCCTGGTTTTCCTTCACAACGGGCAGGTTCATGAGTAGGGCTGTCTGGCTCGTACCACGCTGAAGCAGAACGATGCGACTGGATGGTGCTGGCCAAGGCATGGTAAGATACCTGAAACTGGTATTTGCTGGTGTATTTCCATCTGCTGTTTGGAGGCACACAGAGTACCAGGCACCCAAGGGCTTCTGGACAGAGAGCTTTGCCTAGAGTCACTTGGGATGGGTTTAGTATGTCAGTGTATCTTGCCAACACCCAAGGCAGTGCAGAATAAGGAAGGCACAAAGGTGTCTCAAAACCACGGTAGGTCCCTCCATCCTCTGTGGGTCTGTGCATTGTTTCGTTTTTCTGGTATTGCCTGTCTGTGAAGGTGAAAGAAAAGCTTTGTGGGTGTGACAGGAGGGAATGCGGAGAGACTGTGGAGCGAATGCTGAGGATTACTGAGGGAAAGAGGTTGAACCATGGAGGATGACAAAGGATGTGAGGCAGATGAGGGAAAGGGAACAATATCTTTTTAAATAAGAGAGAGTGGAGTGTAGATGAATCTGGAGAGAAGGCTGATAACAGCCAACGAGGACTCTGCTGTTAAAACTCCTTGTGGATCTGCGTGGGGTGGTGTCAACTGTAGCCACCAGCAATGGTGGTGGAACCCAGTCCATGGGTTCCAGGGAAAGTGTTGTTTTGCTGGAGTCCCACTAATGTGTCTGAGCCACGTGCCCAGGGCGATAATCCCTTCTGATGAAATGCTGGAGCTATACGCAGCACCTGGGCATCTCTGACCTAGCAGAGTGCTCTGGATGCTGGTTAATGCTTCCCTTCACAGGACCAGCACATTATAACCAACAAATTCAGCCTCCAACTAACTGGGCCTGGAAACTTAGGGATGGGTTCTGACTATCAGAACATGGTCTTCAAAATTATTTTTTTTTAACGGGAACAATGAGTACAGGGAGCAGCAATGCTTTTGGAGTGGAACTTCATGACTTTATGGTAGGAGTATATGACATGGAAACCTGCAGGAATTTATGACCCAGAAGGCTCCTTCCAGTGCTTCATCCTTATGTCAAACTGGCCAGGAAAGGTGGTGCCTGGTGTTACTCAATGTGTTTAAAAGTGATCCAAGCTCTTGAATTGGCTGCGTCTTCAGTCAGTGATAACAATTCAGTGGAGGGAGATCTAGAACGAGGTGTGAAGCAAGAGCCATTTTGATCAAATGTGAGAAGTACAAATGCTGTATGACGTGTCCCTTCCTGTATAAGCCAAAATACAAACCAGAAACTTCTGTATCAAGTCAGTTCCTCAGTTAGACAGACACGCCCTGGGTAAAACGAGGACAAATTTGATCGGCTGCATCTAACCCTGCCAGTAGAAAAGGAAAACTATCAGAAACCTGTCCTAAACTTCTCATTTTTCCCCTTTGCACCTTTACACCTGCAGAGGTGATGCTCATCTGAGGTCTTACTGAACCATTTCAAACAAAATCTGTTGGGTCGGCATGTTTGCTGTTCAAGCTGCCTAAACCAGCCCTTTGGATTCAGATGAGACAGCTGTAGGAGAGCTTGTGTGGGTTTTTCTGTTGAGAGATCGATCGGATCGGAGGGGATGATAAATTCAAGCGGGGGGTGGGGTGGGGGGGGGGTAAACGGCTGGGTATGGGCCAAGAAGTGGTAAAGGCTGATCCCCCAAAGGTCTGGGTATGTCTCCGTTAGTGCCTCGCTGATGTGAACTGAGGCTGAGTGAGATGCATGCATCCCTTTCACAGATGCCTTGCGTGTTTCTTAATTTACCTTTTCATTAAATACTCATCAGCTGTAATTAAGAGAGTCTCAGCACAAAACCACCATAGTACTGTCTTCCATCAGCACAGCCCTTTGCAGAGTAACCATCTGCCTAAATCTTAATATTTTCTCATCTCTGGCACCCTTCTCTTACTCATTTTTGTCCTCACCCTATTCATTTTTAAGAAATATAACAAATATAATGGACTTATAAACAGTCTTTAATAAGTAAATTTCATGAGAGCTTTTTAAAAATAGAGTTTTTTGGACCTGGATTCAAGAAATTTTCACCTAATAAAATTTGAAAAGCCTGTGTCTTTCCATTAATAAGAACCTTCAAGTCATAGAAAAGGCTTAAAATGCATGCTAAAATTCATTCATTGAATGTATTTCAAATTAAACTTGGAATACTCACACAAAATTGGAAAAAAAAGTGCTCAAAATCAGTGAATAAGATGCTGTAATCTTCCTCAGGGACAAGCACAATGAATGACTGCATTATAAAATAGTCATCTCAACTTTAATTATAGATCTAGTGCAAGAGCTGTCATAGTATTTGCACATATTGGTATGCTCCAGGATTAGAATAGGTTCTGAATGGTTCAGGTACTACTTGTTTCCATCATTCCTTTCTCTGATTTCCCAAAATGCTACTGATTTTGTGCAATCCCACTGCAGATGACTGTAAACACACTCATTTTTATTTACAGCTCTGGCTTTTGGTTGTGGTTGTTAATCTGGTCACAGCCCGAGTTTCGTAATCTGACACAAAGACATCACTTGGGAATGTGCTGCAGCAGATAGATGGAACTATTTGCTAACTTTATGAGAAAGATACTAAAGGCTACTATATACAGAGGAACAAGGCTTAATTATTTATAGTTTCCAAAGTATTCAAATAGCCTTCCACTAATCCTGACAGTCACTTGCAATATGAAATATTACTTTTGCTTACTGCTAAACCCACTTAGCATCAACTAAATCTAAACGCAGGTAATGGCCCAGTTCCACCCTTCAGCACTGTAACACTGACATTGCATCCTTTACTTCCCAGTGTGTGCACTGAAAGATAACAGCATACCAAACCTGCTTCGCCAGGGCAGTTTGGGAAAAGGATCCTCCACAATCTCTCACATGCCAGAAATTCCAGCTCCTTCTAAGCACCTTTCCTCCCTCAGCCTCGGAGTCCTACCATCCTACAGTCCTACCATCCTACAGTCCTACCATCCTACAACCCAGACGCTAACTGCGCGAGAGATCCCATCTGTAATACCGACTGCAGCATCCAGTTGTTGCCAAGTGTACAGGCCTCCACATACCCAGTTCAACAACATAAAATATGTACCTATGTTAGAGAAAGGTCCAACATGTCTGCAGAACAACATCTTGGATTTTTCTTTTGTAATTAAAGATGTAAACATCACACTGGTGCTAGAAAGTTTACTACAGAGAGATGCGTGGAATTAAAAGTTGATTTTGGAATAGAAAACAAAATGTTTTTTCAGATGTGTGTTCATTTCAGGGATTGTGTAACTAAGCACCTATTTATGTATCTACTTCTCCTTGCATACTGACCTTCATCTTTTGAAATACTCTTAGGAAGAGGAAGAAAAAGAACTGTATTGTTTCCCAAAGTTAAAGATCTATGAATTACACTGTGAAATTAATGGCTTATCAGGAAAAAAAACAAAAACAACCTGCAATTAGGTCTGTGTAGGAAGGCAGTGAAAGGTGTTAACTCCACTGAGGGGATAACTGAAAACTATTCTGATGTTCAGACCAGTCTTGATCTCTCACTGCTGGTGCTTGACCTTTCCTCCCTGACGCCATGGCTGGTTTCCACACGCAAGTCTTCAAGGAAAGGTAAAAGCTGACCCAAGCTTAACTTCTTCTTCATCACTCTGGCAATTGTTTTCGGTTCCAGTGTCACTTCTCCCTTTTTGTTTGTGCTCAAGAGACTTTTGCAAGGGAACGGGACGTTAGAGGAGACAAGCTAGTGCAGTGCTGCAGGGTATTCAGTGCTTGAAGACTGCAATCTGCAAGCTGATTTTTTTTTCCTTCTACAGCCATCTAAGAGGAATCAGAAAGACAACAGAGTGGAAGACAATCTTGGCACATAAAAAACCCCTGTTTCTATAGAGAATATTTTTCAAAGTTGTCTGGGTATCTATAATCTTCTTTTTTTAAAGAACATTGTCAACATAACACCAGTACTTAGTTTGTTTTTTTCATTGGTTTAAATGAAAGTCTGGTTAATTAAGTTAGCCAGATTAATTAAGATAATGAAATGAACCAAGAGAACTTTCAGTTTTGTGTCCAGAGGCTACAAAGATAGTTTTTGCCAAATTATCTCCTCAGTGTTCCCACTCCGAGCTAATCGAAAGACCCCAGATATACACTACCTTTGCCATCAGAGAGCAGGGGAATTAAGTATTTTAATTACAACAATAATTGTTTTTAATTAGTGCCATGCACTAAATGCAAGAGCTTGCCTTTCCTTGAATGCTCTTGAACAGTGAGTGCCTCTGAAGGAAACAAGGACAACCCCCTTAATTTGATATAAATTTACTTGAAATGTTTTCTTTTTTTTTCCTAATATTCCCACTCACTCTGTTCATTCTGAGAAGGACCTGATCGAATTGCCATTGTCTTTGATGATTCACCAACAAATTTACCCAGAAGAGCCTGTTAGTTGACAGTTGTACCCCCGTATGTCAATCTGGAATACCCTTTGGAAAGCCGGTCCGCAGTCTTTTCATTCTTGTCACTTTTGCAATGAAGAGTCAAACAGAGAGATTGTTCTGCCTATTTCTCCTCCTCTCCCTCTTTTTTCTTTCTCTCTTTCTTTGTTTCTCTCTTTCCTTCTTTCTTTCTTTCTGTCTGTTTCTTGCAAATTCCCTCTCTCGTGGGCGATCTTTACGCCGTGATATATGAACATGTTCCCATAGATTCTCCCTCTCTTCCTTTCAGTCTGGGATGCTGTTCAGTGCCAGATCTGCGCAACCAACCTGTGCCGTCAGATCTGGGCAACCAACCTGTGCTGCATGCCCATTTGCCACCTTGTTCGAATGAAATCTTCACCATGAATGTGAAGCCAAGGGATGTCTGATTGCCAGAGGAAAAGAGGGATGGTGGATTCTATATCTGAATGAAGGTTGGTGGAAGTAAAAAACCTTGGTGTATATGAAATTGGTCAGCTTCCCCATTACAAATGCCATTGAGCTTGTTTATTATTTGCAGAAATATCTTGTTTCTTATGTATCTTGTTACAAATACCTGTGGCTTTTCTCATTATCCACAAATGCATCTGGGATCCCCTTTGTTCCCCATATCCACTAACTCCAGTAATTCACCACATAATCTACACGAAGATCTCCTATCCAAATAACCGTCTAGGTATTATAATGACATCAGTTATATGAAACTAAATGTTTACTGCACAGGCTGAAACTGAAATAGAGCTTAAATTACTGAAGCATACCATGTTTTAAAACCTTCCATGACTTAATGTACATGAAAGGATACCAGACACAGTTTCTTTTTTTTTTTATGTGAACAGTAATATTTTTGTTGAAGTATGAAAGAGGCAGATCCTCAGGTGGTATAAAATGTCACAAGTCTTTGTGGTCAAAGAAGCTATAGTAGTTTATCCCAAAGGAGGATCTGAAAAAGAGGAGACTATTTAGTCTGAATTAAAAGAAAAAAGGTGTCATAATTTGTTTGTCTACAAAATCAATGCCTGAAAGTTGATCGTGTTCTCTATGTCTCTATACACTTATAATTTTATCTCATAATCTCTATATTCTTTAATTCACCAAATAAGCTATAGTAACACCTCCCGTCCAAATCATCTTCCAGATAACATGACACTAAACCAAAAATACACATTGAAAAAAAATTGCTACTCTGTGATAGTATAAATTATGTGATAATGATTCAAAATTTACCCTAGTGAGAACTAGTTTTCTGCATGAGCACTTCTGTTATGTATTTCTGTGAACATTCAACATGCACAAAAAGCCTTTGAATCATAATCTTTAAAAAAAATTGAAAATGAATAGACACACCTGCAGTTAGGCCTGGATTCAAAAAGGCAGTTCAAGAATTAGATCTGTTACAGAAGTATGTGGAGGCCGAACAGTGGCTTAAAGAGCAAAACAAGAAGCTTGCTTTTCACACAGGGAAGAGCCGTAAGAAGTACAGTCCTTGCAGGACTGCTCATAATTTGCCAGCCCAAATGTCTCTTCCCTTAAAAGAGTAGCAGTAAATAAAGTCTCTCCCTTTTCAAGGTTCTTGAAAGTCTCTTAATCCAGGCTAAGGAAAATAATTTCCTAAACTGACCCATAGGTGATGAAGCTCAGCAAAAAATCAGCATTTAACAGCGGTGTTCAAAAGCCTCCTGGGATCACTGTTTGCGATGAGTGTTGGCAGCCACCAGTCTGGGAGGGGCTTTGAGCGTTTTGGAGGACAGGATTATAACTCAAAATTATCTTTACAAATTGGAGAAGTAACCTGGGGGGAAAACAGAATGAAATTCAATAAAGGAAAAGAAAAACCCACAGAATTTGTTTGGCTGTAAAACCCATGTCTAGAAATATGATACAAGTTCCTTGAAAGTAAAAGGTTTCACATGTAACTGAAAAAAAGCAGTGTTTCAGGCACAAGACTGGGAGAAAGAAAATAACCAAAATTTTTACAGAAAATGATCCATGGGGTATCCTGTCACAAGCTGGAATAGGAGTCAACAGCATGGTGCTTATTTTGCAAAATCACTTGGACATGAAACTTCTGTATAAGCAGAAATATTGTCTGCAATAGCATGAAGCAATTCTGCTCTGCTCAGCAGCTGATGTGCTGCCTCCATTTTTGGGCATCACCCTTCATGGAGGAGAAGAACCAGTGGAAAGCAACAAAAAACAGAATGGGCCTTTGAAGACAAGGCTGGATTAATTAACATTGTTTTGAATTTATTTTTTCTCCAGAGGAAAAGAGAAAAGAGTAAACAGAAGGGTGGCGATGATCTTCAGCCCTGCAACAGGAAAGGAAACCATTTGTTCCTCTTGTCTGTGGTTGATTGCGTGACAGGAAAACTACAGTGAGTAAGGTTCAGATTTTACATTAGGCAATGTCAGGAAAGCAAAGTCTCAAAGGGTCAACCACTGGGCAGTACTTAAAAACATAAACCTTGGTCAGGAATGACAGGCAGAGTTGGTCTTGTTTGGGTGGTTCCAGAGTGTCCCACCAAATTTGTGATTGATGTTATGACTTCATCCTGCTGAAAATAACTGGGCATGAGCAGACAGGAGTAATGAATAACTGAAAGAGAGAGGTGCGTGTGTGTATAGGGGTGACACCATTTGTGGGGGAAGATGTGTTATGCATTCATGTTTCGCATCTTCATCCCAAACTCCGGCCAATAACATTCCCTATGATGTTAGGATGGCATTTGCTTCTCTCTCTCATTTGCTGTCAGTGCCCTGTATTTGCCATGCCTTCTTCCCCTTCAAACTTTTTTTTTGGCCCGGGGAGGGGGATGGGGGTGAGTGAGGAAGGGTGTTCTCACTCTCCCATCCTATTGGAACATCCTGCATTTTACAGGGATTAGGAAAAAGCTCTCAGAAGAGAGTCTCTTGGGGACATTGACCTCTCTGTTACCACTGTGAGAAAAGGGAAGGTCCCTCATAGTGTGATGGCTGCAGCGGCCACTAAATTTGAGCAAGGCAAAATAAGGTCAACATTTTGCAAGCAGAACGCTTTCAAAATATTGCCTGGGAAAACTGATGAGAAAACATCTCACTAATACATATTTATTACAGGTAGAATTATCTCAGATATGAAAGACAGCAATTACTGAAGTACGAAAAAGGGATGTGGATCCTTTTTTAAGAACAAATTTAAATGCAACACAGATGTTCTCATGTATTAATCAGTACTTTTTTTAATTGACCACAACTAATCAGCATTTAATGAACTTAAGAGAGAGGAAGACTTCACATTTCCTACAAAGAAGTGTCACTGTTCTTGGTGTACTGGAGTTTTTTGTTCTTTCTTTTTTGTATTTTTGTTAGGTATTGCAATCAATGTGGAAAGTCCCTTCACATCAGTCAAAGATCTCTAGAGACTGAGAATTTCAGTCACAACTAGAAATCATAGAAAATAGGGCTGAACGGCACTTTAAGAGGTCTTCTAGTCCATTCTCTTTCTCATAATGGATGAACAGCTACAAATAAAGAATTCTTAAGAGATTTTTGTCTCTCCTATTTTTAAGAGTCATCAGCAGTGGAGTGTCCTCTGCCTCCCAAGATAAGCTGTTCCTCTGCTTCATTAACCATACAGGCAGAGCCTCAATGGATAGGCTGAAGGAGGTCTTCTCTGGCTGTTTAGGAAACTATCACTAAAGGTTTCCTCTCCTATCCTGCTGTCTGAGGTGTCTGCCCAGCACCTGGAGAGTGAAAACGGAGAAAGTTCCTGTGTATCAAGTTCACGGTCCAGCCTGTGAAAGTACCCATGAAGGTGGGTGACTGAGACACATTTGCTTCTGCTGTGGGTAGGGGAAACCCTGGAAGAGGGGTGGGGCTAGAGATGAGAGTGTCTCCAGCTATTTGCTTCTTCCTAACTCCGTCTTCCACTTAGAAGTGACTGTTTGTATGGCAGGATATTCTTTTGGCCAGTAGTTCCCACAGGAGGAACAACTCACCAAAGTGAGGATCACATCTGTAATGCGTTGAGCAGTAGGTGTGTTTCTCTCGGATACTTAAGGTCTGGCTTGGTAGGGCGGGAGACTTACGACTGGGAGAGAGAACTAGAACAGAAACCAGTTTGGAAACTGTCCCGCCAAGCATTTATCTTGGTTCAAAAGGGACAGGAAACATAGCACCTGCTGGTGCGTGGTTTTAAACCTCTTTACGGTGAGTGTGCTTGGCAGCTTCCCCTTAAGCTTCACAGATGGCTTTGCAAAGGCAGCAGTGATCTGTAGTTATGACGACCAGCCGGTAGGTGAGGTCTGGGCTGTGGTGAGCCCTCAGCAAGTGCTCATTCTCACTGCCCCTCTGCATCAGCCAGCTTTGCCCTTTTTTTCTTTGTGCCTTCCCAGCTTCCGCAGACAAGGTTATGTCTCTGAACTACCAGGGGTGGTCATATATTTGTAACTGCCTGCACCTCACACCACCTGTGTTCATTATCTTGTGTGAAGGGTGTGTTGGTGGTTTGCATATTAGTACTGATCTTACACTGCCTTGAAGATGTTATTTTTACTTCTATGCGGTGCGCTAAGAGCTTTGGCTGAGGATTTATAAATACACTTATTATTATAACAAGACGTTTCCAGCTGCTACAGTCAGAGTAGGTGCCCCTCTACAGACAAGCACCCTGCTGTCCACCCCAGGGTTCAGCCTTGAGGGTCCTGAGAGGGTCCTGGCGTTCAGTCCAAAGGCCCAAAGCCATGCAGTGAGAAACCCATGTCTCAGGGAAGAGTTTTGCCAGCAGCAGGGAAGATATGGCAGCAGAAACCTTCCTACACACATGCTTAAGGGGCATTTAGAGAGTAGGTCACAGCCTGTGCTGACTGCAGCTCTGCTGCCCGTTACCGGGACCAGGGGTGAAGCCTACATTGGACCACAAGCATCAGCTGCCTTTGTGCCTAATTGGGGCGGATGCATTTGGGGACCAGTATTTCAGCCCCGGTGTTTCTTCCACAATGGCTGATTCATGAAGTGTTGATACTGCACAACTTCATGGCACCTTTTCAATACTGAACGACGTGGGCCAGAGAACAGTGGGCTCTTGGGGCTGATGTTCTGGGTCCGCCTATTTGTTTTCCTACAGAATGCTCCATATGCATGGGCGCACACAGACACACACGTATATAATTGTATATAACATGTCAGTACATATATAAATAGAAATATATGTAACGTCAAAGGCAGGGATATTCTAGTGGTTTATAGCACAGACTATATATAGCCAGGAGCTCACTGCTGATATTTTGCTTCCTATTGGCAATTACATGGATCACATCCCTTCCCACAAATTATTATATAAACCTGCCATGGCAACTGCAGCAGTTGCACAGGAAAATAACGTTAGGAAAATGTGTATATTTAGCTGTTTCAGTGAAAAGGGGAGGATTCCAAGGGTAACTGGATATCCCAATGCCTAACTCTTTTAGTACTCCTGAGAGAGGCTGGAAACAGTTTTCCCTTGCTCGGATCTCCCTGAGCTTAGCTGGAAGCTTTTTACAGGGTGGACACGAGTACCTTGGATTTGGGAAATCTCTGGGCGAGTAAAATTTGCAGTCTGTATTTTGGCCACTGGGTGCCGCTACCAATTCAGCTGACAAAACTAGTTTCGCCAGCAAATCCCAGACTGTAATTTTAACAGCATGCCTTGGTCTAACTCAGCCTGTGACACTGGGTTCTGTGGGGCTGCCTGTTGTCCAAAGGTTCATACAATAACCCTTCTCTCGCCAATGGGCTTCAGTTCAGCTGTAGTCAAGATGTTTCATCACAAAAGAATGGCTTTTTATTAAAGTGCACGTGACAGGTGAGCAGAAGTAATAATAGCAGAATCTAAAAGAGAGCTTTAAGAGGTATTTCATAAACATCATATGGTTACAGGGGGTTAAAAAACCTGATTCTGATTTGAAATGAAGCTGCTGAAAATGAGCTATGCATCTCTGCTCTTACACAAACTTGTAAAAAGTATTAGTGAAACAATATGATCAATTAATCTTATTCCAAACTTGAAACATCTCCTCCATCATCATTAGAAAAGTGCTGTTCCAGATATTTTTTAATCAGCTGCAGATTTTTTCGAGCTGCTTTCTCGCATTATCCTCACTATTTTAGTGATCTTTTTTCTGTCAGGAACTCCTGGATGTAAATGCAGTACCATCACAGTAGTCTAATGATACATTCAGACATTAGAACATTTATTTGCAGTCCTCAGTGGTTAGGAAAATGCGTATTTTCTAACATGGGAAAAGCATACATGTCAACATATGCAACGACTTGCTCAAAAGCCCATCAGCATTTTGCAGCAACTCCAGGTAGATGGAGAAAATGCGATGCTGTTGAGTCATCTCTCCAACAACAGCTGGGCAGATGCCAGCTGAAAATCACTGTCAGATCACTCACCTGGGTCTTCTCTGAGAGACAATGGCAAAAGGCAGGGAGAGGAAGATGTGGTGGGAATCCTGTGTTGGGTGACCAGAGAAGAAGAGGGGAGTGGGTAGCAGCAGCATTAAGGACAAGTGGCAGGAGTAAAAGGAGCAGGATGTGGGCGAAAGAGGGCACAGGCATATAATTTTACCAATTTTTCTCTAATGAGCCTTTCTTATAAAACAATTGGGAACCACTGACCTATAATTCATGTTTCTGCAGGTGATAGAGACCATGTCGTCTTCCTGGAAATCATAAATTTTTCCTGGAAATCGTAACTTCTTGAATGCTGCTGGCATCTGGCCAAGTCAAGTATAATTTCACTGATCCTCTGCCTGACATCAATTCGTGGTAGTGCAGCATGGCGAGAGCCTGACAAATAACCTCACAGAGCTGGTCTTGATTGCAGAGGGGATTTCGCATTTTAAACAGAAATTTGCCTCTATTCATAGCCAGTTGCTTTCACTTGCCTGATATTAGCTCATGCAACAGTGAGTTTCAGGCATGCATGTCAATGTCAAGCCTTTGAAAAGAATTTCATATTTTTCTGTTAGTTATATATCACCTTGTTTCACTTCCCTGTATTCTGCAAGATCCTGGATTTTAAAAAGTAAATAAAAGAAATTAAGGGCGACTTCATGCCATTTCCGTGCAAGGTACAGGATTGATGTTCCCACAGGAAAACAGTCTGCTCAACTCCCTAAATGTGAGCTCAATAAAAATCCCCAGATTCTCATTAAATGGCTGGAATGTGTCAGACTGTAGAAATCAAAACACTCTGCTGAAATCGTTCAGAGAAAGCTCTGGCAGTCTCCTTCCTGCCTGATGTGCGCGTGAATGTGTGCATGTATGTAGGCACATACGTGCTCATGCCCTGCTCTGTGGCAGCTCAGCTGGCCTTTGGTGTGGATCCGAGCGGTCCGTGGCTGTTACCTCCTTTCAGACAACATGAAGCAGTTTGCTATCTGCTCCCCACCAGGAGGAAAACACCTTCCAGAACATCCAACTCTTCTTCTAAACAAATTCACGTTGCTCCGACAAGTCTAATCTCAACTTTAAAACTCTTTTTTTTTTCCCTAGAGAGCTGTTGCAGTGGGCTTTTATTTGCATGAGCTATTTACTCACAGGTTCGCTAATGCCATGTGAAGTCACTACTGCTGCCCATGATGGCCCCCAAAACCTCATATGCAGCTAGGGTAGGAGCTGGGGGCACTGGCAGTTACTGGGAAAGAAGAACAGGCACTCAACCCTATTTGCAAATGTAACTGGTGGTGTGTTTTCCCAGACTGAAAACCATGTCCCCTTTTCCTTAATAAGGATACTGTTTGCGTTGCTCCTCACCAGCCTGCTCGCAGGCAGGCAGGGCCACTGCCTTTAGCTTTTGCAGGTCTCAGGACGTGGGCTTAAGTTGCTAAGCCACTTGGCAGATGATTGACAATGGCATTCACGACGGTGGGAAAGAACAATATTTATTTAAAGAATTAAGCTGATGAAGAATACAGCACAGGAGAGGGGAGGAGGGAGTAACACAACCCAACTGCTGCAGGACCTGCTGGCAGATAGCTGTAGATAAACCTTAGATACTTGTGCTAAGCAAAGACAACTGGTTTTGTCTTTCAGTTTTTCTAGTTATAGCGCTGGTCAAACTCAACTGTGCTTTTTAAAAAAGATCTGACAGTGGAAAAAGTGCAAATGCATGGAAGAAGGCCTGCCTCAGTCAGTCGCTTTTTATTGATGCCCCATACAGGCAAGTTGGCAGGAGCAGGAATCTAAGATTTCCTGGAGGAGGAAAAAAAAAAAAAAGCGGCGTAGTCTTCTGTAGCAAATACTGGAGAATAAAACAGTGAGAGATCTACTAAACTCCTCAGCAGGGGGAAGAGCCTGCCCACCTTCACGTGCACAGCTGAACAAATACTCTGCCTTTGCTGCGATCCAAAGGTACAGTGCCTGAGCCTCCTTCCCGCTATTAGCTTTCTAAGCACGGCACAGCAGCAGCAGGCCTCAGCTGAAGCTTGCACAACTCCTGCAGAAAACCAGTGCTGTTGCTTCTTGGCTAAAGCTGGTTTGGATATTCCTGAAATGCATCGAAGAAATAATCGTAGTCTAACTGCCTTCTGGGGATCTTGTTCTGAATCGAAACTAAAGCTCAGGGACAAGAAATGAGCCTGCAGGATAATCCAAATGCTTCAAAGGGTCCCTTACTCCTGTGTGGATGGTCCCAAAATTGAGGCCTGAATGTAACTGCCATTGCAATTAGTGGCTTCAGGGGAACAAAGAAGGGGCTCTGTTTACTACAGTGAGACTGGGAAGATGATCTTTTTCCCAGCCCTAAGTTCCCACTGGTCCAATAACAACCAATAACTGGGATTTCCATCACTTGCATCCTCTGGGAGACACTTATATATCACTGATTCATATTGCAAGTTTCCTTATTATGTGACTGCCATAAGCCTGGCAAATCAAAGCGCGCTGACAGCTTACTGAAGGAAGGGATACTGAGCAGAGCCGGACAGGAATTTTTCAACAAAATAACATGTCAACACTGAAACATTTAAAGGAAACCATAGGAGTGCCAGTGAAAGTTTGGTGAGGAAGGTATTTCGGAGAGAGAGGCATCCTCTTCCAACTGATGGGTGCCCCATGGGGAGGGATGTTATCTGGCAAGCAGGGAACTACTGCTCACTGAATTAGTGCCCGGGAGTCTCCCTCTGCCCTGACCCATCAGGGCTGCTGCCTGCAATATAAACTGCAGGCATACTCCCTTTAAAGCCAGTATGCCAGATGGCATCCTCCCTTCTCAAATTAGAGATGAAGTGTGTTGGCAGAAGCTGCTGGGGAAGCAGGAAATGTCTCCACGATGCTTCCCGCTCCCTTCCCAGCCCATCTCCTCACTGCCTCACCGCTGCCTGAATCCGCAGCTCCCAGCTCCCACCAACGTCAGAACTCAGAGCTCCTTAGTTTTCTGAAATTACAGAAACAACTCTGTATAGATATACTGAGATCAGCCCTCTGTTCCCACCATTTTATTTCCAGTGCTTCAAACCTCTGCTTGATTATGTGCTGCAAAATCAGTAATAATTTTGCAGGTCCAATTTGATATGATATAGTTGAATCCTTAAAAGTACTAACTGGTTTGCTAGCACCTAGAAGCAACCCCCCCACTTTTTAAAGTATTCTTTTAATAAAAAACTTTCTAAGTTTTGAATTACTTGCAGGACTTTTCTACAATGAGATATTTTGGACCAAATGGTTACATTTGACAAAAAAATAAGAGATAAAGTAGATGTAGTGTTTTGGTCCTGTGGCAGCGATATTGCAATCACGTAATTATTATTAAGCCCAGAACTGCTTACCTGATTTCCACAGGCACCGTTTGGGAGGAACGGCTGGCCTATTCCCTCGTGGAAAGCCCAACTCTCATGTATTAACTAAAGAACTCGCAACAGGTGTAAACAACTTTCCATTAGAGGTAAAGTTCCCGATGCATTAGACAACATCACACTTCAACCTTCCAAGATCTAATTTAATTCCTAGGATCAATAGCTCGTGTTACTAATACATTTTGCCAAAACCCTGGGATCATGTCCTACATATTACAGTAATTCTTTCCAGAAGAATTTCAATTTGTAAATAATGAAGAGCTCGTACAACTCCTTCTGTTAGCAGCACTGCTGGGCCTTTTGCCAGTTTGTAAGCTGAAGAATTTTGGTGTTTAATGCTCCCATCTGTTCGGAAAGCCTGAGGGTGAGTACTTATCAAAAGCAATATGTGGGCTTTTTTATTCCATGTCTGAGATTTTATGACACACTTTGTCACAAAACAGGCCACTGGGGAGAAGAGATTTCCCTCCTCCTGAGTCTCTGCCTGGGCAACCTCTGAAGTCTCACATACTTGACTTTTGCCCAGTCTTGATCTAAACAAACCAAAATTTGCACAAATATCTAATAATTCCCATCCTGATGCCTCAGATAGAAATACGACCGAGCATTTCACAGTTACGAAAGAATTAAAATCTCAGGCATGTATATACTCAGCGTAGAGGAATTCGATCAACACAGCTCTGTTTGAACGAGGGCTTTGAAGGCGGCCCCGCTGTCAAGGTATAAGGAAGCTTTTGTTCCCCAAATAAACACTTCAAATGTGCCCTTCTGCCGCATCAAGGTTTGGAAGGTGAGGGCTCCTCTCCCCATGGGGAAGGTGGGGCGCATGGGGGGCGTGGAACACAGGACTGCAGGCAACCTGCCTGCTCCAGGGGGACTGCCTGCCTGCTGCGAGCCCGTCTGATCCACCCCCCAACACAGCGTTCTCACTGGCTTGCAGACGGGACGCCTCAACCCTCCTGGCCTGAATGCACTCCAGCATAAAGGTTATTTTCCACAAGTGACCCTTTCATTAGAAGTCACTCAGAACACCTAAGGGCAGGTAGCGTGGCAGCTACACGCTCTCTACATGCTGTGTTTTGTAGTGATAGGACAAGGGATAATGGGTTTAAACTAAAAGAGGGGAGATTCAGATTAGACGTTAGGAAGAAATAATTTACTGTGAGGGTGGTGAGGCACTGGAACAGATTGCCTGGAGAGGTTGTGGAGGCCCCATCCCTGGAAGTGTTCAAGCCCAGGTTGGATGGGGCTTTGTACAGCCTGGTCTGGTGGAGGGTGTCCCTGCCCATGGCAGGGGAGTTGGAACTAGGTGATCTTTGAGGTCCCTTCCAACCCAAACAATTTTTCGACCTTCCTCTCCTGCTGAAGGTTCCCTCTTGTCTCCTCCCCTGGGCCAAGCTGGAGTCGCATTTGCGTTGCATCTCCTGCTCTTTCGGTAGAGCTTGCACAGAAATAAAGATTGTCATTGGCTTCTCCTGCTGGCAGCACACGAGACGGTGCAGATGTCCACGGGGCAGCTCCAGGGCTTATGGCACCCACTGCAGAAAGCAGAAGTGGGAAATATCAGTCTTTGTAGAATCTTTTTCGTGGTTCGTCAAAACAAGTTACTGCACCCAGGGATCCTGTCCTCCAGGGTGATGCTAAGTTATAGATGGAGTAATTCCTCCCTCTGCTTTTTATTTCTTCATGATTAACTGTACAACTGTCCTGAATTGGGCAGAATAAGGAAAAACCTCTGAGGGGCCTTAGAAGACAATTAGATTTTTAACTGTTTTTCAAAGCCTGCAGTTTGCAGACACCAGCTTCTTTGGGGTTTGCTCTTGACCTGCTTTAGCTCAGAATATTCACTGTCAGGATAATCATGAGCAGGATCCTAAAAGTTTACTGAAGTTTCTGATCTGTTTGTTGTAAATGTTAAGTGTTGTAAATGTTGTAAGTTTTGATAGTTTTTGTTAGGTTCATCCGCTTAAAATCTGGTGGTTTCATGTAGCTGTGTTTTAGCACAGCAGAAACCAGACAAAATCCAAATGAACTCTATTACTAAAATTAAAACCAGCACTAAGAACTCAGAATTCAAACAAGCTCTGCATTCGGAGAAGCCTGACATGGCAGGCACAAGGTAAAAAAGAAGTGTCAAAACATGACTCTGAGAAGGAGCTCTAAGGAACCATTTTTTAACACCCTTTTATCTCCAGATCAGCCAGTTTCCATATTCATTAGATATAGTCTGTAAGTATAAGTCCGCAGTGACTCAGAGAACCACATTTGACTGGTTTCACATAACTTTGCCTGCATTTACTTTGCGATACCGTTACAATTACGAAGCAACCTTCACTCAACGCTGCACACGTCTATCGAACACTTGAAAGGGCAGCCAGTCTCATTAAAAAACCCCTCATCAGTTAAAAGTGTCAGAGCTGCTTTTCTTTTCCTTAGTCACAATGCATTCCAGTCCTAACGAACCGGCACAGCAAGAGGTTTATTACCCTCCTGCTTGGTTAAGAAACAACAGGAGTCTTCCCTGTCGATGCAGATCATCTGAAAACCGTTCTGCTTTGTATTTGTTATCAGATCTTCTAACACACCGCAGCTAATTAGGCCTTTGCCTTCCAGACCCCAGTTCTCTTACTGCTGCCCTTCAGTTCCAGTTTTAGTTGGTTTATGTACATGCAACTGAACAAGCCTGGTTTTGTTAAATTTCCCAGCTGAAGAAGGATTGTTTGGAAAGCGATGAGAAGAGTCTAAAACCAGTACCTGAGCAAGATTTAGGCACTTATTCCTCTTTTTCATCTAAATGAGAGGCCCACATTTTAAATATCCTTGAAAGCCAAGGCCTTAAGGGCAGGAAATTGTACATTTAGAGTTTTATCCTCAACCTGGTAGAAATCATTGTAGCTCCAGCCATGCGTGCGGCTGGGCTAATGAGTAACACCGCAGCCGGCAGGCGGTGGCCAAGCCATGCCCAGGCACGAGAGGCTGCTGCCGCCGCTGCTCCCCGTTCAAAGGGCAGCGCTCGGCACGGCTGGGGAGCCCGGGCTCTGCCCTCTTCTGCCACCACGGCAGGGGAAAGATGCTCGGCTGTCAGCTAGGAGAGGTGCAGCATGGGCAAGGTCACCGTGCTCTGCGGGGTCCATCAGCCCCCAGAGCGCACTGGCTGCTGAGCATGGCGGGGGAAGCTCCCACGCGATGTCCTCTGGGAAGTGATGCTCGTGACATCTGCTGCGGGTGCGAAGGGCAGGGTCCAGCAGATAAGGCACGGGCTTTGGCTCCTTGCCACCGCTGGGACAGGTGGTGGGAAAGCAGTTGGATGTTTCTTTTCCAAATATGAGCACAGCACACCTTCACTGAGGGTCCAACAGATGAATTCGTGCTTTTGTATGCTCGCAGTGTGGCGCTTGCCATCTGTGACACCTGGATACAAACTCTCTGCGAAACTTGTTGGCGTTTGAAAAACTAAATTTTTTTCTGTGGGTTTTTTTTTTTTAAATCTGAAGATTGCTACAGGAACAGCAATTTTATTTAGCTGAATACTAAGTTAAATGCACACAATTTGTTTGGTGCCTAATATGTCAGCTTTAAACTCCACAGTTAATATCCACAAGGAGGTACAAAATTGGAGCTTGTATTTCCCAGTCACTGCCCAGGCAGCTGCAAGCTCAAGCTCTGGGATATCTGTTTTCAAGAGTTTCTTTGAAATCTTGATAACTGGCCTGATCATTACATCTTAAGTGGATGCCTAGCCGTGGTGGAGGATGCAATGGGCACTGGGAGCTTCCACAGGGAATGGCAGAATTCGCAGGGGTCAGCCCATTCAGAGATGTAAATCCAGTGACTGCTTTATCTGCAAAGATGGGTGTGGGCTACAAAAGTCATATTTAAATCAAGGTTTTATCTGGAAGGCTGCTGGAAAGCTCTGAATTAAAACCTAACTGCAACAACTCTTTCTTGAGCTCACCAGAGATTCCTGTGCAAGGTGCTGCAAGGCGAAGTTTGCTTTTAAAGACCATAAAGAAGTATCACTCAACACACAAACAAATTAGTGACACCATTTGAGAATAGATTTTTAAAGCAGCAATTAAAGGGTCACTGCCAATTAGAAAAGTGCTAGAGATTTATTAGGAAACTAGAGTAATGACTTAAAACAGCTTTCAGATTTTATTCTTCTACACCTTATCAGGTTTTGTGGTGGAAGCATGATATTTCCCATCGTTTTAAGAAGCAGTTCCCTGAGCAGAAAAAAATGAAGAGCTCTGGTTACTTGCGCCTCTGTGACTAATGGCATTCTGCGCTTCATACGGAGCAAGCTCTGATGGAAGGATTTCCTATGACTGCAGTATTTAAGCTTCCCTTCTCCCAGGTGGCTTCCCTCGATGTCTAGAAATAGTGTTCAGAGTTCACACTAACAGCCTTATTTTAGTTAGGTCTTTCTCCTCCACCCGGTCACAAAAGATCACGAATACCTGTAGGAATTTATTTAAGAATTGTACATCTCTCTTTGATATATCTGCAACTGGCCAAAAGTCATCGAGGAGCACAAGGAGAAAGATAGACAGATCTGCAGGCTCTGTAATCATGTGTAAAGCCAATTATCTGTAGGAAATTCGACTAAAAATAGGTTCTCTGTAACCTCTTGCTGTGTGACTGTCCTACCCAAGCCACAGGATATCCTCATTAAAGGGGTACACTAGGAAATGGGAAAACTGACATAGAAGTCATGTCAAAGGTCCAAAACACACTATATAACACTTGATTTTTTTCCCCAGTGTAGTCATCCTGAATGTTGCTTGTCACTGCTGTAAGTTTGGGATAATAATCTTGAAATCACCCGGTCATCTCCCTCTCTGTTGTTTTGTTAAAGTTCCGTTTCTCTTCCTTTTCTTCAGGGCTCACACACATCTCTATAAAATCTACTGTCTGTATGAACGTCGCGTAGGCGCGGACACAAGAACATGTGCACTTGTTGAAATGTAAAATCTATGCTGGTAAATTCTTCATGTTATGTTACTATTTCCAGCGTTGCTAACAATTCACACTACATATATATATACATTTATAACTATATATTTGGTAACTGTTCCTTTAAGGTGCCAGAAATGAGGCATCCAGGGGTCAGTTTAGGCAACGTAGTAGGCTGAGTGTAGGCAGTGGGAAGCAACCTAGAATATGAATCCTGCCTCAGCTTTGATGTAATCTCCGCTGAAGTTGAGGGAGTTGCTCTGGATTTATGCTGCTGTTTATGGGAGCGGAGCTTGGCGCGAAGCCCTGTGGCTCAGCCTTTATAATACATATAAAATATCATCTAATTGTACCTGCTTCTACAAGATTAACCCAGCTGGTGAGATTTCTGCATGTAAATAGCTATGAAATACATTGTGTAATCCCTGTGATTGATGTTTTTGAACATGTTTTGGGCAGTGCTGCGGTGGCTGTCTACACTAGATTCATTACCCACCGGAGGGCTGACGGTATCAGAGCAAATGCTGGTTCACAATGTCTCCTGCACCGTCAAACCAAGCCAAGTGAACCACTTCAAAGCAAGGATGTGTGGAAGGCAAAAACTTCTGACTCATTCTCCCCTGAAGGAGAAGGCATAATGCTGGCATGTGTGTGGCTCTGCTCTCACGTGTCTTCCCCTCCCCACCTTTCCTTATTGATACATTAACAAGCTTCCTGACATACAGATAGGAATTTATGTAACTATACAAGTTCAACAGCTCTTGCTACTCGTTCCTCAAGTGACTGAGAAGTCTCTTTGCTGCTCGCTGTGAACGCGATCAAAGATTAGGTTGACACATGGGAAGCTTTATGGCCAAGGCAAAGATGAGTGGTTTTAATGGGAGGCTTTACTGCAACCTTAATCTTGGTGTGCTCCCAGTTAACTTTGCTCATGTGAACTTAGAAATCACAGTTGAAAAAAGAGTCATGTATGACCGTGCCCTTCTCCCTTGGGTTAACTCAAGTCTTGAAAGCTGCAAGTTTAGCCTCTTTATCTAGAAAACCATAGAAAGCATGCTGTAAGTGCAAACAAAAGCATGCAAGGCTATGACAAAATCTGGCTTTATAACACAAGCCCAGCAACAGGTGAGCTCCATAATAAGCTTGGTTAGAACTGAGAAGTCTAATTAAGCAGCAGCCAAAGAAAGAAAAATAACTCAGCTTTGTACTCATATGGTCTACTGAGAAAGAGTGAAGTATCCACCCAGCTCCTACCAAAATTAAAGACATATTTATAAACAGAATTGTTTCTAACAAGAAGACAAATCTCATCCTTGTGTAACTGTCCTGAGGTCAATGGAGAACCCCAAGGGATTAATTAAAATCAGAATGTTCATAAAAATCTTCTATGATGTGCCAGTTGCTCTTAAACAGGGAAGCACGTTAATGGTTTCTCAACAAACATGTTGCAAGATCAGCTTCTTTTATTCAGCAGTTCTGGTGTTCAGAAACTGCCTTCTTTTTTTACAGAAACAACGTTCCCCAGCACTGCTGGAAAAAAACCAAGACAACTAATACTCTTTGGATGCATTCTAAATCTTTAATTTGTTCTGGCATTGTTCTGGAAGTTCTGGAATCTATTTTTTTCCTTTTTATTATAATTTGCAGAAAAATTCTTGATCTGTAGAAAATGATAAGGCTGTTTTAAGTAATTTATTTAAAAAGTTCACTCTTTTGGTTAACTGTATCTAGACAAAAAAGTCAGAATAAAAATGTAGTCTTAGTCATGATTCACTTAATCCTTTGAGCCAGATTTTCAATGCAAGAATACATGTTCATACATTCAAAATTATTTTGAAAAGTTTTTTACAGTTTTGATAGAAATGACACTGTTTCTTTAAACAATTCTCTCCAGCAAAATGGTTTTTACAGTTTCTTTTAATTTAACACGGAAAAGCATGCATAAATTCTACAGAAATAATTAAAATAATTTGAATAAAGAAAGGTAGTTGTTTGAAGGAATATCCTCATGGCTTCTCTTACTGGTTTCAGCAGCTTTAAGAAATAGTTCATTACAAATTTTTTGTCTATCAATAATACTGTTCCATATGTGAGTTTCCTTCCAATATTCTTTACTTTTTAAAGAAATAAACTTTGCTTATGAGAGTTTTCCAAATCCCTGAGCTTCCAGCAAAAAAATTGTTTACGTAAAAAACATTTTAAAATCTATTTCCATTTCCATACGTTATAGGAACTTGCTATTTATTTAAAATCTGAGTAAATGGTATTACATTAATATTTTCTAATAATGTCTCATTTCTAAATCTCAAATTTTTTCTAACCTGAAGTAGAATATGAACATAAAATACAGTGAAGCTGAATGTGCACGCGCAAAAGGGCAGAATACAAGTATTGCTATAGCGAAACAAAAGCAACAATTGTACAGCTGAGATTTTACTCCTCTGCAAACCAAAAATTTCAACTTATTTTTCTATCTCTACTCTCCATCTTTTTGGAAGGCACCAAGACATCTCTAGAAAATACAATTACGGGAAGACGTGAGCTTGTTGCCTGACACACCACTGCAATATATGGCAGAGAGATATAAGAAGGATTGTAGAAGAGGGGACACCCTGCTGTACATTTGTAGACCTATTTTGTGGCACAACAAAAGATCTCTATAGAGACATTACATCCCGCAGCACAATTCCTGGAAGTTTAAGAATTGGCTGCAAACCCTTATAGCTGGTTTATTACGTAAAATCATAATGACTTACTACTGACTATTAATTTTAAACTGTAAGAAGCTCTGTTTTAAGAATGTCTTGACTGGACTTCCAGGGGCTTATTTGTACAGAGAGCAAGCTTCTGAACTTTGGCCAAATCCAGAAACATCTTAGACTATATAAGGACTTCAGGCCTTGCTTCTCAAAGCTGAGCATTTTACATGCAAAACCTTCTCAATATGTTGGGGATTACATTCCTGCTGGCTTGATGCAAACAGCAGTCCATTTTTCCCTGGGTAGAGCCTGTCTCATTTTTGGAGTAGCAGAGTATGATAGACAGCAGTCAAAAAAGCCTCGATCCAATTGCCAGGGATGTTCGGTGGGAATCTTTTATGCCACTAGTTTCGGTTGGATTTGATCAGAAGCAAAAGGATTTTCAAGACCATTCAGCCTTGGCATAACTCTGTTTCTTCCAGGATCTGTACCACTGACCTCAGAGGGAGCAGACCTGAAGACTAATCCTTTGACGGTGCCTCCATGGCATTCCAGCACAGGTAATGTATTGCCCAGTGTCTTGTGCAGCCATCTGCTTAATGGGCACCAGTGTTTTCCCTCTGTCAGCAGTCGGCACCACAAGAACAGTGGCCACTGTGCTGCTGTGGTGCCAACACAGCTGCCCACAGCTGCAATGAAAAATGTGTCAAGGGGTTACTTGAATGAGTGCTCAGGAGGAGACATGGAAGGCAAGATTAGGCAACACTCCTCACCTGAAGCGCATCTTGGGGTATGTCAGCCCTTAACCTCCCCCCATCTCGTTCCTCCTCTTGCATCTTACCCTTCCCAGGTATCTACCCAGGTCAGATCCTCTGAGATGCCGTGGGAATAGATGCCTCTTTCTTCTCCATGTAGGATGTTTTCATTGCTTCTGCAATCCCACAGCATGTGAGGAAAGATTGCGAGCAGGAGAAGAGGAGTACAAAATGGAGCCAAACCTCACTCATCATGTCACAGCACATCTCCACATCTTGGAGACAGCTATGGTGCAGGAGAGAACAAGTCAAGGTATGAATGGCCCTCTCCTCCTTATATGTGTCCATGAACCCAAAGCAACCACTGGAAATTCTTTATCTAGTACAATACCTTCTTCCTCAACAGGTCAACACCAACACCTTGACAACACCAGTGAACCATAATGATGAGTTTGCACTTCTGTTTCCCTCAGCGTCCTTCAATTTCCATTGATCTAACTCTAATTTTTCCTTCCTAATGGGCACTGTCTCCATACCTCTTTCTTGTATTTCAGGGCTAGTTGCGGGTCGTGCTCCTTTACCAGTTCTACCTTGTGCTCATTTAAGGAATACACATTAAGCAAGAAACAACAGCTTTTGCACCCGCCCCTAATCACAGAGTGAAGTACATGATAATTGTTCATTGGAAATGACCTCATTGTTTCCCAGTTTTGTGGAGTGATATGAAGAATAGTTCTATTGCAACCGCAATGCATAAATGCCTTGAAAGTATTCAGCTGGAACCTATAACCACAGATGATTGCTGTGCTGTTGGCAGCTAAAACGTAGCCCACATTTATAAGTGACAAATTATAGGATAATAATAACCGTTGTGGACTTAGATATCCCAGAACACATGATGCCAAGAGATGATAAAAATGACTACGTAAGGATGGTATGGAGAAGTACTATTTCTATGAAGTGACTGTGTATTCAAAAGACACCCACAATAAAACGGGATACTTCTGTGTTCACATTTACAATCAGACACAAGCGTATTTTTGAATGTTTAGAAGTATGCATAGATTCTGCCAGCGCAACCACCTCTTGCTGCCTTCTGCCTAACTCTCTTGTTGAGTGGTAGGTAGATTTGATCTGGTCACTGTTAATTTGCTGATTTTTAACAGGAAAAATAATCTCTGGGATTTCATAAACATTTCAAAAGCACAGTTATCTTTTTTTTTTTGCCACCTGTGGATTCTTTTTTTGCCATCTTTTTTTTTTTTTTTGGTGGTACATAGCACACATTCACTTTAGAACAGGCTCTGAGTGAATGTGTTTTGATGTGGAAATCTTCTAATAGCTTAGATTTCTGACTATTTTATAATGACACACTGAAAAGGTATCATCACCTTGAAGAAGGTGGTTTGGATAGTGACTACATTGCTCTCCATTTTTTTTACATCAGCTACTATTCATCAGGCCTCAATGCATTCAGTAAGTAAGAAACAAAACTTTTTTTTTTTTAAATAAAATGAAAAATTGACTATTTCAGAATACAGTTTTGCAAAATATGGACAAACGTCTTGTTTGATTGACAGCTTTTGAGTCAAATTCAATCTGATTGGAAATTGCATCAGAATTGTCCCTTTGGAAGTCTCACTTGTAAAAACTTGGTTTCAGGGTTCTTCTAAAGAAGAGGTTTTCTGCAAATGGACAACCTTTTTCTGAAAAATGTCTTTAAATCCCTTGCCTCTTTCAGAAGACAGATCCTTCCCCTCGTTCACTCACTCTTTTTATGCAGTCCACATTGGATATATTTTATCTGTTATTTTACAAATTTTAAGTGAATAAGTAATGAAGTGAAAACTATAATGTTAAGTGAATGAGTACTTTGGTTATCCAAGGTTATCCATACCATCTGAGGCTTGCATAGCTATTCCTGAGGGACTCATTACATGAGCTTCCTGCATGCTTCTACCTTGCATATCCATCAGAGTTATCCCAGCAAAAACACTGAATTCAGGGCGGGATGTGATAGCTTGGGATAACCAAGACCACATGTTTAATAGTAGGAAAAAAGACAGTAATGTAGGTATTCTGTCCTATAGAAAAGCTTTTTGTTAATAGCTTTTTTCCTAAAATTAAAATACAGCTAAAGAGGAAAAATGCTATTCACAGGAAGAAAGTTTGTATTTCCTAGTTATTTGCAAAGGTCTCTAAATAATGCTTTAAAGCTATTTCACTTTCAAATCCAGCAAAGCTCTTAACACAGGCTTATATTAAGCATGTAAGCAAAGTGCTTTAAGGCCAATGGAGCTGTTCTTTCAATTAAAAGGTAGGTGCCTGGTTAGGTGCTTTGTTTGACTCTAAACCCTTAATCTTAATTTCTCTGTACTTGAAATTAGTGCATATAATATTTAAAACACAAGCATTTTTAACATAAACAGCACAAGTAGGAAGTAGAAGTATTAACAAAAACTCTGTACAGTTATTACAAGTAATGGCTGTTGAAATCACTGTGAAAAACAACATGGGATGACTTGATGATCAGTTAAAGGTGAACCTAATGCTTCTACAGTTTGTGTAAAACATAATTGCAGTAGCCCAGAAAGCAGGAGTGCTGCAACTTTCATTAAATATAGCTGTTACACCTCATAGCATCAACCTCTTAAATCTCTGTAATGAGCAGCAGGCATTTCAATAAAGTCAGAAGTAACTATGACTTTGTAACGTATGACTACTTCATGCATATATCCATTTTCAGCAGTTAAAGACACCATCAACAGTCCCTTTTTCTCCTTACTGCCTCTGATTTACTGGCTGACTTTGTTATTTCCTTTGTGGAGTTTATGGGACATAATTATTTAAAATGGAAAAGAGAGAACTGCTAATAGAAATTTTGCTGCAGACAGTTTCTGCTTTATATTTATTTAGTTCACCAGTCTCTAACATGAAGGAAGATGTACTGGCTTGCAGAGGGAATAAAAATGACAGAACTGTGATGAAAATAAGCAATAAATAGTGAAAGATATATTAGCAAATCATTCATTATTTCAGCCATGTAGTTTCTGTAATATAAAATCAAAACAGAAATTAAGCCATCATTGGCAAAATGCATCAAAGGCCCTTGTGATTGTAGGGAGCCAACACAAGATTTATACACCTTTTAAAGCAAACAGTCTCTTTGAGAAACAATGATTCAACCATCCAGCTATAAAAAGGAGCGCTTTGTTTCGTTTTCAGGTTATTTAACCGCATTTTCAAGATGCCTCCATCAATTTCAAAATGAAAACAGTTTTGAAATTAGGAGTCCAGAGTTTTTCTACTGAAAATGTTTAAATTAAGCTACCTCCACTACCAAAATTAGAATTTTCTTTGCCATTCATGTCACATGTGTAGAAGACACCATGCTGTATAAAGCCCAATTTACAACTTGACTCATTTATCTATTACATAGGCCGATTTAACAATTCGAGTGCATATTATTTGCCAACACTTAATTAGGAAGGATATGCATCTGAACATGAGTTACTACATTTTGATTCTTCTCTTGATGAGGCCGTTCGGTAGCAACATCAAAAGCAGGGCAAGGAGGATGAAAGGGAAATTGTCCCAGTTTTGGTTTGGAAGATGAGCACCAGAGAGCAGCAGTTCCCAGGAATTGGAGAGCTGTCAGCCAGCAGAGCAGCTCCCGCCGTAGTCCACATTTGTTGTGGGAAGCTTGTGTTCTTCAAACGAGCTCTTTTAGCTTAAAAATGAAGTTTTGTGTTATGAAGAACGACTGTGACCATTTTACAGACTAACATTTTAATGTGTACTGGAGTCAGCTCATCACACCTGTCCCCTATTCCTATTTTAGGAATTTGTCAGTCTGTGAAGCTTCAATGTTTGAAAGGGAAATATGGTACAGGGGAATCTCAAAGTGCCCGGTGGATGACCCTGGCGCTTGTCCTTTAATGCCATTAGAGCTTCATCAGTAACAGCTTGGGCTTGTGTTATTAATTTTCCTCCTTCCAACTACAGCACGCTCTTGTTTTCTGCCCAAACCTGCTACCTGTGCATCTCTCTGGTTTGAGGGATTACTACTTTCAACGCGACAGATGTCAGTCTTGGAGAATTATCAGCTATTTTGAGCTGGTTGGAAGTATGAGAGAACCTTGCTCTTTTCATCTGAGTTTTTCTGTGCACCTGAGCATCGGCACAACCATCAGGCCATCTCCCTCTTGCCTCAGCGCTGCCAAATAATTGCTAAAGTGCACAAAAGCACACAGAGGATGGGTCAGGACAAGGGTCCATCTATCCCATCTGCCTGCAGCAAATGCAGGGACAGTCCATGTGAAGCAGGCCGAGTACAATCCTTACATTGTTATATTTTCACAGTTTCTGGAAATCAGAGATTAGGGACTTGCTGAGCAGAGTAGCTGTTTAACAGCCACAGATCTCAGTCCATGTAGCCACCTGATTTTATTCTGAACCTGTTTAGATGCTAAACCTCCATGGCATCCTATGGAAATTCTTTAATTTTATGTGCAGTATGTGGGAAAGTATTTATTTTTGTTCGGTTTAGATGTGCTATTTAGGCTTTCTGCTTGTTGATCCCAATTCTTGTGTTGGGAAAAACTGCATTGTTTCCTCCTCCTCCATATCATTTAGGATTTTTATACATCTTGGATGTCTCCTGCCTGGACCTTCTTTTTCCAGTGTTAACAGTCTTCATATTTAAGCTCCTTTTTGCATAGAGCCTCTTCTCATTTTCGTCACCTTTCTTTCTTAAGTTTTCAGATTCTTCTGCATCCTTTATGAGACAGAGGCTGAGACAGAAGCCGACCCTGTCTCTAAGCTGTGACAGTATCATTAGCACAATGCTGTTTTCTCTTAGTCCATCTCTACTGTTGTTCGCCTTTTTGACAAAACTTGTCAATCAGATATCTTTGGAGGACTGTCCTAAGTTCTCCCTTGTCTCCAAAACAAAACCAGTTAAATTTGGATCTGTTCATTGCCTAAGTGCGCTTAGGACTGCACTCCCACGGTGTATTACTTTCTATTTATCAAAGATGAATTTTATCTTCCATTTTATTGCCTACTCCGCATGATACAGACTTTTGAAATTCTCCAGTCTGCTTTGGTTTTGATTGTCCTGACTGCTTCCAAAACACCAGAAAACGTTCTCCTCTCCCTGTTCTTCAGGTTTTCTAGGTGATTTGTGGCCATTTGTAGCCAGATCCCCCTGGGATTTCCCCAAGTAACTGCTCCAGGAAGAACAGTCACCATTTATTCGTGCCTGCTGTTCCGTCTCCTCTGAGCAGTTACTAATGCACGGCAATCTCCTCCTGACATTAGGTTTCTGTAAGATTGTTTGGGAAGGGATATTATAGAAAGGTTTAGGAATCCAAAGGTAATTTTTCTGCTCAAGTTGCCCCTGTCTACAAGCGCAATGATCCTTTCAAAGAACTGTACAGGATTTGTGAGGCATGATTTCTTTATTTATGAGCCCTGTTCAGTATGTCCAGTACGTTGTATATACTCACGTGTACTAATTCTGCTCATTACTGTAACTTCCATCAGTCTGCCTCAGCAGGAAGTCAAATTTACAATTCTCTGGTTTCCTGGCTCCCCTCCGGAGATTATTTTAAAAATTGAGGCCACATTTGCCACCTTCCCTTGCTCTGGAACCCGGGCCAATGTAAGCGATAGGTTACACACTACCGTGAAAAGTTCAGCAATTTTATATTTGAATTCCCTTAGATCCCTCGAGTGATTGTTACCTGCTCCTGGCTATGTGTTGTTACTCACTTTATTGATTTGCTCTAAAACCTCTCTACTGACAGTTCAATTTGACACAACCCCTCAGTCTCACCCCTGTAAATAAAGACTTTGTTGTGCAAACTTCCTCAAACCTCCCCATGTTGAATCCTGACATGAATCCTTTTGGCTTTTCTCCTTGTCCTTTCCTTTTTTCCTTTTTTTTTTCCCCTATTTTCCTATTTTCCCATTTTCCTATTTTCCTATTTTCCTCTCCCCTCCCTTCCCTTCCCTT
>VWZZ01001031.1:109694-166901 GCA_013399095.1 Psophia crepitans | reverse complement strand
ATCTCTCCTCTCCTCTCCTCTCCTCTCCTCTTTTTTCTTCCTTGCTATGGCTTTACTCCTCTGAGCATCTATTCTGTACCTTGCTTACTTGCCCAGCTCTGATGAGCTTCCTGCTTCTGATAAGTTTGAAAAGGCTTTTAGTAGTTTCCATGCAATTTTCGTGTTGCTTCTCAAGATCATTTTAGCATGTCCTCTTATACTCTTACATTTAATTACCAGGATATACTTACTTGTTTATTTTCCTCATTTGGAGTCAACTTGGGTTTTTCCATTCTGGGCAGCTTCTTTATTCCAATGTTAAATTATAAAGGCTATTAGATTTTTGATTTTTAGGTATAAGTTTGGGTTTGGGTCTTTTTTGTATGTGATTTATGTTTAGTTAAACACTGATAACATGCCTATAAAAAAAGCCCCTTCTAACAAACTTCCTTTTTTTTTATCAATCACCATTCTTAAAGTGCCATGATAATACAATTGACTTTTTGACATTTATCTTGTAGTAGAACATCGAACTTTGGTAGCATAGACACTACAGAGTATCTTTTCTTATGATTATATCTTGAACTGCATTTTGTACAATGCTTACAAGAAGCTTTTTTTGTTGTACGTATCTACTGTTCATCTAGACCAGAGTTCCCACCCCCACCCCCCATTTTTCTTGAGAAAACAGAGTCATTTATGATGTTTATAACTTCTGTCTCTGTATGATGCCTGTAACGACATTTCTCCATTGTCACGGGAATAAGCAATGACTGAAATTTTCTATTATTGCTCTGTTTCTGATCCTGGATGCTGTGGTCATCACTGTGCTCCATTGATGTGGACTGTTGCCCCAGTATTAACCTGTAACCCACAATTTCAGTCCACAGTGATACCCTAGGACTTGTTGACGTGGATGACTTAATCACACTATTTGATGGCCAAGGCTCTCTTTAACACACATACTGTTTCCGCACCAGCGCAGACAGCTATACTTTCTGATATAATTTTTACCCTAGTGTTACACTAACTTTGTTTCCTTCCTCCTAGCTCACATATGATCTCATAAAGCAATATCTTCATTTAGACCCAAGCATTTCAGTTCATCTGTCTCTGGTTTTAGACCACTAAATTTGCCTACAGGCATTATACATTTTTGCTCCTATTCTTACTGCGTGCTCTGTTTGATTGTAGCTTTATTTGTTCTTCAATACTCCTCCATGACTTTACTGACTTCTTTTGCATATTCTTTTTCCAGGAGACAGAGATTTTATCTCTTCCCCTCTGGAAGATGAGTCATCCTAAATTGGGTGTGATTGTTTGTTTTTCATCTTTCTTTCACTCTTACATATCTATAACCATTTAAAGTGAAGTTTCCTAAACTTCATTTCACTTGCAAAACTAAGTGGAGAATCGCATTTGGCTGCTACTAATGAGATTATTTACAAATTAGTCTGTTCAAACAAAGGCAGAAACAATGTATTGTGACAAAGTACCTGTCGTGATTTTGCCCCAGCTGGCAGCTAAGCCCCACGCAGCCACTCGCTCACTCTCCCCCCATCTGGATGGGGGAGAGAATCAGAAGAGTGAAAGTGAGAAAACTCGTGGGTTCAGGTACAAGAGTTCAATAAGTGAAGCAAAAGCCGCGTGCACAAGCAAAGCAAAACAAGGGATTAATTCCCCACTGCCCACGGCAGGCAGGGGTTCAGCCATCCCCAGGGCAGCAGGGCTCCGTCACGCGTAATGGTGACTTGGGAAGACAAACGCCATCACTCCAAATGCTGCTGCCCCACCCCCCACTCCCAAGTCCCTTACAAACCGAGCATGACGCCATATGGTATGGAATGTCCCTTTGGTCAGTTGGGGTCAGCTGCCCTGTCTGTCCCCTCCCAAATCCCNCCATACTGGCTGCTGTGAAGAAAATTAACTCTGTCTCAGCTGAAACCAGGACAGTATCCTTGTTCTTTTCTGATTTATTTGATTACTAACACTAATCTAGTAACAATTCAAATGTTCTCCATGACCACAGTATCACCTTATTTAATAAAATCTGAATTGCTTAGTTTAAGGCAACCCAATTAACAGCAATAGCAGAGCTAGACTCCATTGGAAATGCATGCATCTTTCAGAAATTTTAGGAAAGATCAATGGAAGTAAATCAGGGCAGCACAAGCTAATGTTAATTACACCTGATACCACATTCATTTGGACACCACAATCCCCTTTTTTCACCACAGAGAAGCATGCTACCTAGTAGAACTCATTTTAAGAGATCTGCCTTGAAAGCTTCACTGACTTCAGCAGAGTAGTTCCTCCTTCTGGCCCTGATCCTGTCAAATGACCTGGTCCAGAGTAGGCAGAATCTGTGCCAGCATGGAGTCCTGCTTGGCTCCAGGACTCTGGGAGAAGGTGGGCTCCTTGCTGGAGTTGGGTGCCACGCAGGCGTGCCGGTAAGAGCTCATCCCAATAGGAATAATCTCTCATGTTCTTATAGTTCCTTAGTTCAGAAACATACAAATTATGTTATTCACCGTTAATTTTCAATTGTAGAGTATTTGTAATGACAAGCAACATTCACTATGTATATGTGCATGTCTATGTATATACACGCAGAGGCATTTGTGGATGTACAGCATACATGAACACACATATATACGTGTGCTGGCCCTCACGCACAGAAAACCACTAATTATACCTTTGAAAAGGAGAATGGGAAAAGAAATAAACTTTTTCCAGGCACTGTATTCATAATGGAGCACAGCAGGAAGAGGTAAAGAGCAGCAATGATATTAGAAAATGGCAGTAAAGCAAATAATCAGTTCTGTAGAATGTCATGAAAAAAGTTAAACCCATAAGCTAAATGACATTTTAAAATGCCCTGCTTCATACTGAGTCTGAAGAAAAGTCGCCACATGTCAATTTTTAGAAGCAATTTAATTAATTTGTTCCTAGATTTGCCTCTTTTTCAGCTAATCTTGCACAGATTGTGTGTGTCTATAGATGTATTTTTTTAAAAAAAGTATATAACACTATATATATTCATTCATTTATTTGTGTGAACTCAATGCTTTTTCACAGGCAATGTGCCTTTATAATGTAAAGGTAAATCAAAACATGTATATATTTAGAGAGCTGTAAGAATGTTGTTTTGTTTTAAAGACAAAAATTACTTTCCAAGGCAATACCTTAAACAGAAATGTTGAAGACTGTGGCGAGCGAGCCTAGTTATTGCGTACCTCAGGGAGGAAGGAAAATGCTCCAAAATCCTCCATGAAAGCAGAGCTAGCATGATAAGGAGTGGAAAAAGAAGTCCAGAAAACCAGCATAATGCTGAAAAAAGTGAATGCAGAACTCCCTGAGTCTATGGGATTGAACTCTTGTGGGCTTTGAAGCCAAAGATACTCCTATCTTGCTCAGCTTGCGTTTGTTTACTTGTCTTTACATGATCCAAGTGCAGAAGTGAGTCACAAGGTTCTGATAAGGCTGAGAAGGTTGCACGGGATCATTGTCAAAAAGCTTCTCAAGGTGTTAAGGGTCTTTGAACATAACAGCAGGCACTGAGTTGACAAAAGTCTAAAAAAACCTTAAAAATTTAATTAAATTATTTTTCGTATTAAAAATAAATGCCCTTTAATGGCTTTAGTTTAAATGCATGTAAGGAATTATCATGACCTATATTAACTCTTGATCTTAAATTATTTAAAACCTTTAGGTTATATAAGGAACATCAGTTAGCTAATATATATCTGCTTAAATGAAATTTTCATAAAAGTCAATTTACTTATGAAATCACTAGCTGACCTCTGGAAACAGAGTTTGCTAAAGCATTAATTTTCTTTTTGGCAATCTGTAGTCTCTTCTGCTGAAAGGATATTTTCTTCCTATCAGATGTGTTCAATTCAATAGCTATTTCAATAATGTAATAGAATTTGAGAAACCAGCTGGGATTTGAAAAAAGCAAAAAAGCCAGGTTTCCTCTTCCAATTTTCTTATAAAAATGAGGCGTGAGAGGGTGACATCTATTAGTTCTAAAATGCTGAAGAACATGCTGATCAGAAACCATTAGTTTGATTAATTTTCTCTGAATAATGCTTTCTTTGTCTAAGGTATCATTTTGTTGTAAGTGCGTAGCATGTTCCAATTAAAACTTTTCTTGTTCATTCAGGACAAAAATTGTATTTTGAAGCTATGTATTTAATGTGTGTATAATATATCACCTTGGCAACTGAAAAGGAAATACCATTTGTAGTTAGCTTTAGTAACAAACCAACATATTTTAATAGCTACCAACCAGCGAGAATCAGTCCATGTGTAGGAAAATAAATCTAAAATACAAATACCAGTAGAAAGTCAAAATCAAATTAAACAGGATTATTTGACTTATGATTAAAATGAGGTTATTTCAAATCATCTGGTGCTGTTCTGGCATGGACAGCACAAGAAATCTCCTGTTGACCAAGAACCCGTCCCCAGGATAGGTTCAGAGATGTGCCCTGCAATGGGCTGAGTGTTGGAGAGCCTGTCTGGGGCTGAAGTTCCCCTGCTTGACATGCCGGCCAGAAAAGCTTCTGATTTTTTTCTGTATAACCTCTGCTGGTCCTGAAATAACCAGAAAAGAGATAGTCAAGTTGAGAGTTAAGCTAAAGATTATGTAGCCTTTAAAGATCTTTAGGTATTAGAAAAGTTAGCCTGGGACTTAACTTCAGAACAAATACATTTAAAGACACAAATTGCATTTTATAGGGTTACTGGATTGTATCTCAATTTCAATAGAGTAAGCTGGCAGATTTTATTATAGGCAGCTAACTTCACAGAGTCACAGAGTGACTTGAAAGCCAAGGAAACCAGCGGCTGCCTAACTCTGTCCCTCAGTCCATCACAAATACTTTCATTCTGGCCTGCCAATAATTTTCAGGGGGTTCTTCAGTTAGCACTTGATTATAACATGCCTTCTTCAAAGCCTTGCACTTCTAATATGAAGACATCAAGAGATGAGAAATTCACGATGCCCATGGCAGTCTGGTCCATGCTTAAGCAACCTCTTCGTCCAAATGTAAATTTTATGTCTCATTTGAGTTTATATGGATTCGTCTTCCAGGCACCTAGGTTGTGCTGTTTCCCATTTGAGCAGAGAGCTAGTATTTCCATCACCTGAAAGCATTTATATGCTATAATAAATTATTTACACGTGCTTTCCTGCCTAATTGTCTCTTGCTAGTAGAAGCTCTGTTACAGCAGTCAGGACAGACACTAATACTTTCGTACCTTGGATGGGGATGCAAATCCCATGCTCACATATGTAGATGAGAAGGCAGACTGTTGTTCTTGGTAAAAGAACAAGTTTCACTGTATGAGAGAGTACAACTTTTTATTATTCCTTTTTGTGGTCAGATGGAAAGATAAATCACCTGGAGAGGAGCCCACATGCTGCAGGGGCAGGTGCAGCTCCCAGGACAACTGCTGCCGCTGCCTCAGCCCCAGACTTGCTGCTTTCCCTCTTTTCTGAAACCACAGATAAGAAACTTGTTCAAACTGGATTGCCAGAGTTTATTTATTATACTTTACCAATGTTCCCCCCTATTAAGCTCTTTAAACAAAGAGGCACTTCATAGCAAATCTCTGTTGGTTCCTCAGTCAAACACTTTGACCTTTCGCAGCTCAGCTGTGATTGAAGAGCTTTTTCTGAGCCTGAAAAGCTCCCGCAGGACCTCAGTCGCTGACCTGTGTACCACGGGAAATAACTCAGGCAGCCCTTGTCTCTCCACTTGGCATCCTGGTTTATTTTGGGGTAGTTTGGATGCTCTTTTCCCCAGAAGATAACTTTGCTAAACCACCTGAATTAGCACCAAGCATGCACACCAGCTGGCATTGCACCCTTTCAGGAAAGCACTGAGGGAGCAGGAGAAGACCCTGCTTCCAGGGTCTTGGCCAGAAGACCCTGGCCAAGATGCCAGAGAAATGGTGGAGACAAAGGAGAGCTCAATGCTGGCCTCGCCATGGTGCTGGGCGCTGGAGGCTCCTTGCCGTTCATTGAAGGCCCTGCTCTCCCCAGTGGGAACGATCACAGATTTGGCTACCAGGTGCCTTATTTGGATCTCCTGCGGGATCATCATCCCATGCCAATCCTTCTGAGGGATAGTCAGGAGGAGCCGCTGCTCTGAAGCAGGAAAGGAGTCCTAATCCCTCAGAATGTGACCTGTGTTGTTTCTTCTCAGAAACAAATCATCACAAAAATGTAGGAAATAAGGTTGTGGTGTTACCGTTGCAGGACCCGCTGCTGCCCGGCCTGCCGCCAGGCCACTGCCAGCTGCTCTGTTCAGGGTCTCCCTCCGGTGCTGTATTTATCTGTTTTCCACTCTCTGACTCTCACTCCTCTCCCTTATCTTCATTCTTGTGCCCCATAATAATTTGATTTCTCTATGTTTTCTTCTCCCTTTCCCTGAGAGGGAAACAGGATGGACAGAGGCAATGGAGATGCTGTTTAGGGAGAGGGTACGGTCCTCAGTGGTCTGTTGTCCCATGTTCCCCAGCATCCCCAATGGTTATACTAAGGGTCCTACAGGATACTCCCCGCCTATTACCTGTAGTGGTGCTTTACGGCTGCACCATAAACCACTGTAACCACTTCAGTTGCCCTTTTCTGACTCCATTATGTCCTTTTGCATGGGGAGGGTTTTCAAATCTATTAAGAAGGAAAGTGTCTCATACACTTTCTTTGACATTTGCCGTGGATGTTTTTAGTTTTCCTTATGGGTAACTAATTGCTTGAAAATGAATAGGATACTCTTTATGCCATGCACTTTCAAATTACTGTTTTTTATTTCCCTGCAGCATCTCCTTGACTCTAGCCAAGTCTGTAATCTTATCTACAGTATTGATTTTGGTAGCATCCCTGAGTACAGTGTGTCCAAACTAAGCAGGGGGGTAAGTAGCATACAGAACAGTCCTTCAACAGTGAGTCACAAAATAAAAAGTTGTCCTGTTCACTGCATTATCAAGCCACAGACATTTTTGCCTTTTTCAGTGCAAGCCACAGAAATCTACCTTGTCCTTAATTGCTCAGGCTCCTGGACAATATATTAATGCTCCTTGGATGGAGAGGCTAGCTGATGTTCAGGGTTTGCAAGGAGAATTGCTAGCTCTCTGGAATTGTACTGATTATTTACAAAGAATGCAATATTTTGCACAAAACCTGTTTCTGTGAACGCAATCAATACAAATATCTGGCAGTTTTCTTGCTCACCATTTCCCAGACAACCCTTCTAGGGAGTACGCTTTCTGCCTGTGCTTTCTCTTCGGGACATGACAACACTGGTCCTCATTTGCTGGCTTTCTCTTTCTTACTGCAGCTTTTGCTTGTGATGCATCCTGGGCCTGCGGTCAGTTTTCAAGGAATCTCTGAATTTTTGGTGGTGTCTTAGCTTCTGCTTTGGCTAGCCACTTCTTTGGGCAATGGCTTCAGCTATCTTTACATTAGAAGATGTGTAGCCACTCTTTCTTACGGCCCAAATGAAGGCATCCACATGCACTGGGTTTATACAGATCTGTGCTGACTGGCTACTACCATCCAGCACAGTAATATTGTCAGAAGTCTGACACAGGGCATGACAACATTTGTTAAATTGCATAAAAAATTGAAGTCTACAAGCTGCTGTGACATTCTCATCTTTTGTTAATTTATTTTTGTGAGGTTTATTTAAAACTCCGTTGTCACTGTTTACCTCTGAAAAGGTGAAGCCAGGAGATGGCCCAGTTTCCAAACCCCATTATCACCTGGGACAGATTTGTTGCTCTCATGTCTCGACAAGCAAAATGCAGTCATGCTGCTGCATTCAGTAATCCCAGCTCCTGGCTGGGAGCAGGAAATTGTTATGTATTGCACATACAATTTGTATGAGAAAGAGCTTCTGTCTGTGATTTAAACATTTTCCAGGAAACTGGGACATGGCACTGTGCTTCAAAAGCAGTTAATGACTTCTTGGAAGCTTACTGAAGTATGGGAAGAGTCATTAAAGATAGAGTTCGTCTTGCCTATTTTAGATTCCTCCGGTGCAGATATCCACATCTGAGAGAGCTGCTTGAGGAAATCATGCTTTAGAAAGCGTGATTCATCTGGTCTCCTTGAGACATTGCTTTTGTATGTGGCAAGTATAGCCTGGAAGTTCGTGTAAAATGTTCATCATATCCACATTAGAGATGTCCACATTAGGTCAGACAAACCCCACTATGTCCACCCAGACAGGTGAGACTGTTTAGACCACACATCATTAGTCTTGCCAAAGCTTCTCCAGCAATGGTTTAAAGGGAGAATGATCCAGATCTTTTCCACTTCAGCTAATGGAAAGTAAAGAAATGGGTGGGGAGTTAAATGTGAATAATCTCCAAACTCAGCTACCAAAAGGGTTAGCAGGGTTTGTTCCTGTTCAGGCCTGGGCGTTTGAACACAGTTTGGAGAAGTAAGACTGAGTGGAAGACGGGGTCCCTGGCCAAGGAGTGGTGGCAATGGCAAGGCGTGTCTCCTGCCCTGGGGAAGTTGGTTTGAGATGTGGCAGCACAGGAGCCTGAAGGAAACAGGGTTGTCCCCTGCTCAGGAGAAGGTCTCTGGACATGGCGAGGCAGCGGCAAGCACCTCTGAGCTTTGGGGTTCCCAAAGGGAGTTTTCTGGGACTCCTTGTAAATGAAACCTCCGCCTGTTGTGCACTGTTCTAATCCGTTACGCTTCTTTTATTACAGCCTCATTACATGGAAATTGAGCGTTAAACTAGCACAAAACCGCCAGAGTGGAGTGAGGAATTGGGATCCTCCCATTTTTACGCATATGGTAACGCCATGAGCCAAAGTGTGGGTTTCAGATTTTGAAGCTCTTGGCCTTAGGCTTTATGTATGCGTTGCTGCGGCACAACTGGAGGTTTGATGCTGTCCCACTAGGCAGTATAGTGGCAAAACACAGCAAAATCGTTTGACTCTGGGAAGAGCCTACAGCATGAGTAGAGAAAAAACCCACACAGTGTGCCTGTCCAACAACTCCCCTTGCTGCTGGGGGGGCTCCACCTCTTCTCGTGGCCGGCTGCCACCCCCGTCCAGAGGAAAGGGAGGAAAGGAGAAAAAGAAAATACGAAAGCAAGGAGGAGCGCAATAGTCCCAGGCGTGACCACAGCATCAGTATGTGGCGTTCCACAGCCAGCCCGTGGGAGGACCGGGGATGGGAGTGGTGAGGCTATTCCTGTGGGAGAGGAGTGACACTGCCTGCTGATTTCTCTTGCCCCCTGGAGCCCAAACACTGGGAGCTTTTGCTCCCTTCACACCCTGAGAGCGATTGCTCCTCTCTGAGCACAAGAGATTTGCAATTACGCAATATGAGAAAGGAAAATGATGGCATGGGCGGTGGTGCAGGAACGTGCCCCAAGGGTGGTCTTGCAGCAATGAGGAGGGTGGTAGGAAGGGCCAAGGGAAGCTGCCCTGTCTGCTCATGCCCAAGGCCAGCCCTTGATGAACAGACACCAAAGCAAGCCTTCACCGACAAATGTCAGCAGAAACGTTTGGTGGTTTTGTTGCCTGAAGTGAGGAACGTCTTTCTCAGGATGCCCTGACAGCTTCCGAGGATGGTGTTACATGCCACCACGAATGCCTTGGGATAGGAGAATATCATCATGCTCTAGGTTAATTATAATTGACATTTGAATAAAAAAATCCCCCATTCCTCACCCCACTGATCCCTTTGCTATTTGATTCCAATGCATATGTCTAAAATTAGGCCTTTGAAAGTACTTCATGGCAGGGGTTGTAAATGGTATATTTTCCTAAGCCTGCTGCTCTCGAGGCTTATGTTTTGCTATCTTATGACTTGGCTCGTGGCTGGAATTGCATCTGCGTAAATTTGGGACATGAAGGCTCAGTGATACACTGTGACTTCAATGACAGAGGAGCTGAAAAAATTCCAGTAAAGCATATCAGGTTCGTTTAAACAAAGAACATTATTATTTAACCCTTAGACTTGCACTAGTCAGAATGTAGGAAATAAATCCTCAGCAGTCCAGGATCTACCTCGCTTTTCGTGTAGCATTAACCCCCCATGAGGTTTCCCTGAGACATCAGCGGGTGCGTTTTGACACATGGCATGTAATCTCAGTTCAGCACTGCACAGATGTGGCAGGACCTGCTGTCACTGTGTGCACTGAGGAGGGGGGGAAATTGCCTTCTCCTTTGCTGCTGACAGCCTGAGCACCCCACTTTGCCAGCGTCTTCAGAACGTGACAGCTAATTTTTCATGCAATCATTTTTTAATGACCTCCCGTTACATAAAAATAAAAAGTAGTCCCCTAAACCATCTGCACAAATAAGACAAATTTTGTGTAGTCAACGATTTGGCTTCAGATCACATTTCAGTGGGGCGTTCCCTGAAGAGTATCTCAAAATAAAACCAGGCTATTAAAAGAAACAGGGTTCTATTTTTGTCATGAGTTTTCTAATTTTAGATGCAAGTTCCCACTATGGGCCCGAGACGCTGGTGGGTTTTTGGCCAGAGATGGACTGGTAATAGAGGGCAAGATTCTCCCATGCAATCTGTCTCCTCTGATTCAGAGATTGTTTCCTTGAAGAAGCTAGTAATGTATACACTGCAGGTGAATGTAAAGGGCAGCAGCGCTCGCTCCTCGGGCAGCCATCAGACGTGCATCTGACACGCATGCCATCGCGCAGTTTATGCTGATCTCTTTGGTAGCAGATTACCTCAAACTGCGAAAAAAGACTTGCAGCGAGGAGTAAGGGTGAGACATGCTCACTCTTTCTCACCTCCTCATACTCCGCTTGTCCTTCCTCCCGTTTTCCTTCTGACGTCAGGGCAGCACCGCTGTCATTTAATCTCTCTGGTGCGCGGCACGCAACGATGTCTTGTGAGATGCGATGTTAGCTCTCTCCAAGCCTGCCTTTTAGGGCTTCGCTCTGCTCCCTGCATTTTAGCCGCTCTTTACTGTGGCACCATTCTTGTCATTCCTTCTGATATTTTTGTCTTTGAGTTTCTCCACATCCTGTCATTAAGTGATTTCTTGAAGCCACACTATGCACCCCTGTTATTTCCTTTCCCTCTGAGCGCTTGTCTTTGTCCACCATCTCAGCTAAGATAACCAGGATAATGACTTGGTGTTTACAATAGCTAAAAAAAGTGAAGACCATAGAGGATTTAGACATACCAGTGCCATGATTTCACTACCAAATCATTGATGGAAGCAGTGTAGCCTGAAGGACAAGGGCTGGCCAGAAAGGCAGGACATTTACTTACCCTCCAGTTCTTGTGAGACCCAGAGCAATCACTTCACTGGCTCTCCGGCAGTTTCCCCAGCTGTAGGATGACGCTGACAGGGTGCTTCTACGCTGTGCAGGGAAGAGACACTGTAAGTGGCAGCTAATTATTGAAATCGCTTGCCTGATTTCAGGTCATGACATTTCTTTTCTCTGGAGACAGAGGTCAGGGACAGGGTTCATGAGAAGGAAATTCCACATTGCTGGAAGGCATTGATGGCATTTCTGATGGAGAAGTGTTTAAAATAAATGCCATAAAGTATATGTATAAAAAAAAAGTCACACATGAATGGCTTTATATATTAATTTTCTCCATAATTTTCTCCTTTTCTATCCCACTGGTTTGAACTGTTCTCATGGTTTTACCTTGTCAGCTAGAAATCCCCTCAGGGTTGCAGGTGCAACTTTTGTGATGACTCATATTACTCCATGTCAAAGGAAGGCAGGTTACCCTTCAAGCCAGGTTTTGACCATTTCTCTTGACTACCTCTAGCCCTTGTAATACCCTTCACTGGAGCTTTAGAAGCTATCAACAGCCCAGGTGGGCTCTGTGCATGGCCCAGGGCCTGGAGGAGGCTTCACCTCCCTGCAGGCACTCCCAATTTGGAGACACTGAAGTCCTACCAGTGCCTCTTGGTGTGCTGAGCTTGAGCTGTCTCTGTTGTCAATCTTTTTGGGCTCTCCAGGCTTGCACTGGAAGTGCAAACCTCTGCCTGACATGCCTCATGGGGATCTCAGCTCCCTGCTTCCCTGAGCAAGTGCCACCACCGCAAATGTGCCACCACTTTCCTGCCCACCTCACCACTGGTGCTAACCTGCTGGCATCCTGTGTGCACATGCAGACCAATGGACTCATGCACTTGTTTCCAGTGCAAAGCTTCACACCACTGCTTCTTGTGCAAAGGGCAAGAAAGACAAGATCACATTAATATACTCCAGCAGGAGAAGGCCTGCTGTGCTGAGGAAATCGGAGATCCTTTATCGATGGGGCACAGAAATCCTTCTGTAGTTTGTTCCACCACCATGGAGCATGCCATGTCCTGCTGCAGCACCATATTCTTCCTTGTCCCAGCGCCTCTGAGCCCCTGTCAGGGCTGGCACACTGACAAGGAAATGCCCACAAATGGCTCTCGCCACTTCCTGCAGAGGAGTTGTGCCCCAATTTTGCAGCACTAAGCTGCCGTAGCCCCTCTCCTAGCCCAGCTGGGCAGGTTGATCTGGTCTCTGTTAACCACCTGTAGTGCTTGTGGTGCTGGGGGCCTCTAGCCTGCTCCATGTTGTGGGTTGAGGGACAGGGTAGGTTGTTGGGATCTTTCATCTTGAATACATCCAACTTACTTCATGTGCACTGAATGTTATTTCTGCTCTGACTGGGCTCTTTGATATTTGGCCAAATTTCTCTTTTCCCATCTGGATGAGATTTTCAGGCAGAATAAAAATGGTGTTTCATAGAAACTCTTAATATAAGGACAGTCTTGGGTGAGGGAATGGGCCATGTGCCTCACGGGCCTGCAAGAAGTGCCAGGAGAAGGTGAGTGGGCACACACCATCCATGAGGGTAAGCAGGAGGAGACTGAGTCTTTGCAGAAATCCTGCAGAGCCAGGAGCTCAAACCCTGTGTTTGGGAAGGAGAGCTGGAGATAGTCCACAGATGGCTGATGGATGGAAGCTCACAAGACGGGGAAAGGGGTACCATTTCAGGCATCCTATGTAAGGGTCCTTCTTGGCCTGTGGTTCTGCAGTTACAGAACCAGTGCATTGCCCTGGGACCAGGGAGAGATGGCCTCCCTTCAGGGAGGTGTCATGGCCAGCTAGCCCTCAATCAAGCATCTGCATGGAGAGGAACAGGAGGCTGATAGTTGCTGGAGACACTCTGCTGCCAGAGACAGAAGTCTCTGCCAACTTGATCTGCAATTGGGTATGAGGCACTGAAGAGATGACCAAGGGCTGTCTGGCCTCAGACCCTAGCTGCTCTTCCATATGGGCACCAACATTACTGCCAGGGCCTTCAAGCATATCAGGAGAGACTACATGGATTCTGGGGTGCTGGCTAAGGGCATGGGGGCTCAGGTTGTGTCTCTTCAATCTGGTTGGTGAAGAGGAACTACAACATCATTGGAGTAACTGAAGCACGTTGGGTCAGCTCACACAACTGCAGTGCTGTGATAAGCAGATACCAGGTCTTCAGGAAAGACAGGCAGGGAGACAAGGGGGTGTGGAGGAATACATGTAGCGGCTCTGATATATGGAACTCAGGAATGGGCCAGAGAGTAGATTGAGTGTGAGCTTGTGGGTCAGGGCAGGGGTGAGTAATCAGTAATGGTGACAGCATAGTGGGAGTTTGTTAATGACAGCTTAATTGGTATGAGGAAGAAGATGAAGCCTTCTTTAAACAAATTGAAGATATTTCTGGATCACATACTCTGGCTCTTATGGGAGATTTAACTTCCCTGATGTATGCTGGAAAAGCACTAAAGAGGGATGCAGGAAAGCCAGGAGGTTTCTGGAAGATGTCAGGGCCAACTGCTTGACACAGTTACTATATAAGTACCTGGGATCACACACGCACACTCTGGACCTGCTATTCACAAAGTATTCACACTTGTTGGGGGAGTGATAATCAATGGCAGGTTTGGTTGTGGAGACTCTGAAATAGTGGACTTCAAGATACTGAAGAGAGTGAGGAAGACAAAGAGCAGACTGCAGACCATGGAGACATGGATTTGATGGATGGACCACTCGGTGGATAAGGAACTGGCTGGACATTAAAATTTGAAGAGTCATGGCCAATGTCCAAGTGGAGACCAGTGATAAGTGGTGTTCCTCAGGCGTTGGTACAGGGAGCAGCACTGTTTAACATCTTTGTTGGCAACAGGGACAGTGGGATCGAGTGCATCCTCAGTAAGTTTGCCGATGACACCAAACTGTGTGGTGCGGTCGACACGCTAAAGGGAAGGGACGCCATCCAGAGAGACCTTGACAGGCTTGAGAGGTGGGCCCGTGTGAACTGCATGAAGTTCAATAAGGCCAAGTGCAAGATCCTGCACGTGGGTTGAGGCAACTACAGGCTGGGCAGAGAATGGATTGAGAGCAGCCCAGAGGAGAAGGACTTGGGAGTGTTGATTGATGAAAAGCTCAACATGAGCAACCCAGAAAGCCAACTGTGTCCTGGGCTCCATCAAAACAGTGTGGCCAGCAGGTCAAGGGAGGTGATTCTCCCCCTCTACTCCGCTCTTGTGAGACCCCACCTGGAGTACTGCATCCAGCTCTGGGGTTCCCATTACAGGAAAGACGTGGAACTGCTGGAGCGAGTCCAGAGGAGGGCCACAAAACTGATCAGAGGGCTGGAGCATTTCTGCTGTGAGGACAGGCTGAGAGAGTTGGGCTTGTTCAACCTGTAGAAGAGAAGCTTTCGGGCAGACATAATTGCAGCCTACCAGTACCTAAAGGGGTCCTATAGGGAAGACAGAGAGGGGCTGTTTATCAGGGAGTGTAGTGATAGGACAAGGGGTAATGGGTTTAAACTGAAAGAGGGGGGATTTAGTTTAGATGTTAGGAAGAAATTCTTCACTGTGAGGGTGGTGAGGCACTGGAACAGGTTGCCCAGAGAAGCTGCGGATGTCCCCTCCCTAGCAGTGTTCAAGGATGAGGCTTTGGGCAGCCTGGTCTAGTGTAGGGTGTCCCTGCCCACGGCAGGGGGGGTGGAACTAGATGACCTTTAAGGTCCCTTCCAACTCAAACCATTCTGTGATTCCACAACTTCAGGGGAGCAGGGACTTCAGTTTCTTCAGATAATTGGTAGGTCAGATCCCATAGAAACTAGCTCCAAAGGGCAAAAAAGCTCAGGAAGTCCTTACTGATAATCTCTTCCAAGCACAAAACTGCAAAATCTTAGTGTGCAGGAAAACAAGCTAATAAATAAGGAAACTGGCTTGACTCAGCAGGGTACTCATGACTGAGTGTCCTCGTTTCGGCAGGGATACTGTTAATTTTATTCTTAGCAGAAGAAAGTAGTAGAAGATAGTGCAGTGTTTTGGATTAAGGATGAGAATAATGTTGATAACACACTGATGTTTTTAGTTGTTGCCAAGCTGTCAAGGACTTTTCAGCTTCTCATACCAGTCTGCCAATGAGAAGCTGGGGGGCACACGAGGAGCTGGGAGGGGGCACAGCCAGGACAGCTGACCCCAACTGGCCAGAGGGATATTTCATACCATATGATGTCACACTCTGTATATAACTGGGGGGCAGCTCGGGGTCCTACTGAACATCGGCTTTGGGTGGTGAGAACTTGTGCTGTTCATCGCTTGTTTTGATGATGATGACTGTTATTATTATTTTCCTTTTCTGTCCTCTTAAACGGTCTTTATCTCTCCCCCATCCCACTGGGGGTGGTGTGTGTGAATGAACGGCTGTGTGGTTGTTTTAGCTGCCTGCTGGGTTAAACTACAACACTGAGCTACAGTCCAAAGACTGGATGTAGAGATAAACCGTTTCTCCATCAGGACAGTCAAGCAGTGGTTGCCCAGAGAGGCTGTGCAGTCTCCATCCTTGGAGGTTTTAAGGACCCAGTTGGCTGAAACCCTGAGCAACCTGATTCAGCCTCAGACCTAACTCCACTTTGAGCAGAGGCTTGGACTAGAGACCTCCTGAGGTCCATTGCAACCTGAATGGTTCTGACATTACACACAATAGTTAAGATGGTAAGACTATCTGATCCTTTATCGTCAATATCAGTACGACCACTCAAACCCAGTGAATTTCCAGCATAACGCTGCTGAGTAAGTGTTAGGCTAAGGCTCTCTTTTTAGCTTTTTTATATGCACATTCAGGAAGGCAGCAGCTTTGGGAAGGAAAGTCTGGATGTTGTAGATACTAATAACACTGCCAAAGAATGCTGGAGTGACGTACAAATACCAGTATACATCTACTCAATCTCTGTCTTTGTGCAGAATTTGTTATAAGACCTACCAGTAGCTTAAAGGGATATTTTTGGTTTAAAAATACAGTCATGGCATCACTGACGTTATGAAGAGAAACTAAGCAAGGCTGTTATTACTGCCCTCAGTTTTCTGTGTTAGAAATCAGAGCTTCTTTTTCCAGGAATGGGTCTTCATGGAGTTGTAAGTATTGTTTGTTTTTCAAGGATGATGGAGTAAAGCTTCGTATTAGTCCAATCTTTTTAATATTTAGAGATCAGCTTATCTTATTGGGCAGGCTGCCAAAAGTGATGACAGCTGCAGAAACTGTACATTTGAACAGGGATTTTATCAAATCACTCACTTTTGGAAAAAGGCCAAGAAAAACAGTGACTGGAGAGAGTGGAAATCATGCCTCAAAAATGGGATGAGAAACTGTGGAATAATTATTCAAAAGCTATGTGAACTTACATGAACATCTGCCAGGTGACCAAAATTGCCATCTGAATAAGGCATTATCCACAGTTAGACCAGTTTTAGCTAAACCAGCCATTCCACCAGGCATAATTTCACATTTTCCATCCTTATAGCTTTTCTATCAAGTGTGGATACCCCAAAAGCACAGCAAAAATTATGCCCTATCTTACTGCACACTAGCCTCCCCTTGTAGACAAGCCCTCAGAAACAGAGGCACCTTCACAGGTATGAACAGAGAAATGCATGTTTAAATACTAGAAGATGGGGAAGCAAGTCAGCGATTACCGCAAACAGAAGTGGGTAAATACACCGCTGGCTACTGGATTAGACTTTTAGTAATGAAGGCATCCATTTTGTTTAGCCAAAAACAGAGAGCTGTATCCATAGGCATCCACTTCATATATCAGCATGCGCTCTTGACAGTCCATGAGAACACTGTGTGCAAAAGTAATTTCTCAAGCACTACTGAAGGCTCTTTTTCCATTCATGTGAGAAAAGGGGGAAAAGGATACAAGACTTTTTCCATCCCAGTTGTGTTCCACAAAACAGCTGTCCACAGTCATAAGCATCAGGCACCCAGAACACCTGGAGTCTTCCAAAGGACATTAATCACAGCCGGTCGGGAAGGAGAGGCATGCAAACACCAACGTCAGGGCGGACTGGCTCCACGCACGGGCCCAGGGGAGCGCTCTTTGAAGGTGGCGTGAGACCGCTGCTCCAGCTTGCTCTTTTGCTAATGCTCCAGGAGGAAGTCTGCACCAGCCAGAATTCCTCCCAGGATTCAGGGGCAGCAAGGGCTGTAAAAAAACATATTAGTTGGTTTCAGGCCATAGACTGCATCTGCATAGCAAGATGCTGTTGGCTCATGGGTAAATTCAGGATGTCTATTCCCTTTGCTCATTTCAATACAGTCTGTGAGTTCACAAAGTGAACCCTAAATGCAGATGTAGCTGGAAAACCTTGCCTTTTGAACTAATGCTTCTCTTTTGTTAATTCCTTCTGGAGTGTATTGCCTGGAGTAAAGAGTTTACAAGTGCCAGGCTTTCAATTAATTTTGCCTACATCACAAGTCATGAATTAGAGATGGAACACATCGTCAGGTCATCTAGTTTATCTGCCAGTATAACATTTCACAAAGAGAGGGTATAGGCTGTTTTCAAATTGCTTGTTCACTCAAAAGGGGATATTTGTTATCTGTAAAAAAATGATTCCTGTGACATTTTGGTGCCCCTTGAGCCCCTGTAGATTGCAATAGGTAGACAAAATGGGAGTGTGTGCACACACGTGTGTGTACATGTGTATTTTGTGCATCAGGAGAAACAACCAACGAGAGGGAGAGAAACAAAATTAAGTGGTTTATATGCATATGGCATGTCTACACAGACAGGTGCAGACAGATGCAGTCTCCTCTGCAGGGCATGTTAGCTTAGGCACAGAGCTGCAGGAACATGGCTTGATGGTTTCCAGACCAGAACTGGCTCCCATTCGATCAGCTCAGAGCATGGCAGATGAGTGTACTTGTCTGGGCCCATCCATGTAGACATGCCCAGACTCACCTCCAGACTTTCAAAATATCCCTGGAATGGAAAGGAGGTTTTCCAGTTAGGACCTAAAATAAATATTTCCTGGGATAACATCCATACTTGCTAAAGCGTTTGAAGTGGAGAAAGACAAAAATGACAGTAGAAACCAAAATTACATGATGATGAAACAAGTTATTTCAGCAGGGCTCACTTATCATGAAACCATAGCAGATCTCGAGCCCAGCGTCAGGTATTTATTTAAAAAAATTAAGAGGCAAAAATTAATTCCCTATATGAGGTTTACAGACTGAGCTTTCCTTTGGGTACCTTGGATGCCACTGGCAGTGCTTCCCTCCTTTTCAGCTCTCGGACTTTTGGGGGGAAAAAAGTGTAAAGTCATCATGGACACAAGCATGATCCTTGATCAAATTTACCTTAAGCTGTTTAATCAGATTCATGGGTCTATGATCTGTCCAAAGTCAGCAAAGAGGCCAAGTCACTTCCAGAGGCTTCATTTAGGATGATGAGAAATGAAATTTATGATAAGTGATATGAATTACACTCTATGGTTGGTGCCTCTCACCTATTGACTGTGGCAGGTGAGTAGTGTAATCTAAATTACCTGAAGTCAGGGGAGACAAATCTCAGCCTAAAGGGCTGAGAATCTCAACCTAAAGAAAGAAGAAAAACAAATGATGTTAATGAAAGATTCTTCACCACTGGGCCCACCTTCTTCTCTGGTGTAAGCCTAAAAGAACCTCAGAGATCAATGAGGGTCAACCTATCTGCAAATTTTGTAGCTGAAGGAAAAGCCTCAAATGAGTATCCTCAATCAAAGCAGAACTTGGAGACAGCACTGTTGGAAGAAGCAGACTTTTGACCAGTTCCTCATCTTGCAGTCTACATTCCTTGTCTAAATAAGTATCTCAATATATGGAGATACTTCAAAGGCATCATTTTTTTTATGCCAGTGTTAACACTGAGAGGCTTAATAGAAAATTGCAACTTGTGTCGTGTGTTTCCTCTGCTTATACAGATATTGTCCAGTCGAATTACAAGAAAAACCCACCCTTCTTGCTCCTTTTAAGAGTCTTAATTTATGCTTTATTCCATGACACAGTTTAGTAATGATAGAAGGTCAGATTCACCTTCAGGCTTCCCATAGCAAACACAACCTGCCCGTGACGTAATCTGAGACATGCTGGTTTTCATAGCACTACGTATTCAAAAAATTCTTGGTAAACAAAACCTATACTTGCATGTTCTGTTGCTCACCACTTACCTGACCAAATCTGGTTGAAAAAGTGGCAGATTTGGCAACATCCTTGACCATCCCTACACAGACTCTGAGCAAGGGCTGGACCCAAGTATCTGATGTTTACAACACATGAGGATCACTGCACACTACAGGTCTGTTTGCCTCAGCGTTGCTCTTGCTGGTCCAGCAAATGAACTTCTTATGCTAGAGAAAGCAAGGAATAATAAGCATGCTTAAAACAAAGGACTTAATAGTTGGATAGAGGGGTCATACTTTCCTGTTTGTCCCATAAGTGAAATAAAAAAAGTCAATGCTCTAATGCCCTTTCAGCTAAGAAAAAGCCAATAAGATTTTCATTGCTACCACTTGCTAAGAAGACTAGCACAGAAAGGATGGAAATTTGCCATATACTGTAAAGATGGTATGTATTAGATTACCTCACTGAAAAAGCCAATAAAACACGGTGAGCCGAAGAAAGAGAAATCACATCCGCAACAGCAGCAGCTCATTATGCTGCTTGGCTGTAATGACCTGAAGGTATGACAGTGTTGTGGGGATGAGCAGTCCGGGCCTATGTTATGGCCTGCTCTGTGTGTGATCGGTGAAGACTGGTTGTGGTTAATCTTGGTCCTTATCCACTGCTTTAACTGAGATCCCTCACAGTCCTCTTTGGGAATGAAGTAAACATGCAGCGATGAACCACCTCTCCACAGCAGGACCCACTGGCCCTCCACCCTCGTTCCCAGAGCACCCTCTGTGGAAAGTCACCGAATAGATAACATTGTGACACCAGGAGTATTTTAAATGGGGACCAGTGGTGGTTAGGAGATGGCTGTTGTCTGAAAATACATAATTATTAGAATAACCAAAGCTAATGTATTCCACTTGGGCTAGACCATCCATGCCAGAGATTATTGCAGTTTAACAAAAATAAAATGAGAAGCCTGAAGCAGTTGTGTTCTCCAGGATTTTTTTTTTAACGAGTGTTTCATTTATAAAGTCCAGATTTTAGTATCCTGCACAGCCACAAGATGACTAGGCCTACCTCAAACTGATCAAAATGGAATTTTTCCATTGGGTTCAGTGTTCAGTGGACTATCCAAACATCTGTTTTGTGGTTCGTTCAACCTTATACGTCAATATGATGTTAATCTCCTTTATACACAAAAGCTGAAGCAGTGCCAATGATTTAACTTCCTAGGAAGATGGAAGATCCTTTCTCAAGCTGTAAATCCTTCTGGCCTATGCCCAAAGTGAAAAATGTAAATCACCAGAGTGGAAACATGGCAAACATGATCTTCTGTCTAAACAAGGGCAGTCTTAACTTTGGAAATTAATCAGGCTCTTTTTTAGAAACACCTTCAATGACAATGAAGACAAATCTCCCAGAAAACTACTTTGGAAATTAATCAGTTTCTTCCTTACACATTTTTTCCAGTAGTTTTCTGGGAGATTTCTCTTTGTTGCCATTGTAGGTGTTTCTAAGCTAGCAAAGGCATTTTTTTAATGTATTGCAAGATTTCTTTCTCTGCATTAATTTCTAAACAATCCCGTTCCTTCCTTTCCCTGAAACCAAATTGTTAGTTTGTGCAGAGGTGGACGTAGTGAGGGGGCAGGGGCAAGGGAATTTATAGGCACCACTCCTGCCCCCGCAGCTGGCATTGCCCTGTTTAGGAAGCAACCACTTGCACCTAGATGCAGTCCTGCAGGTAGGAGTCACTCACTGTAGGACAAAAAGCCCTTTTTTGTTAAAAAAGATGGAGACTCCACTGAGAAAAATTCTATCTTAACACCCTTATCGTTCACTTTCAAACTTCATGAAGTTTCCCTTAGGAAGATACGGTCCCTTACTTTTTACTGTTCTTATGTATATGCTCTATGGGCTCCTTATACTACAGTGCCATTCCTAATAAACAATGAAATTTAAGTGTCCATGTCCCACCTTGCTTCTTAATTCCTTGGGATTTTCTCCAATAAAACAAGCTAGGAAAATCCCAGCTTCCCTTGACACAGACTTCTTCATCCCTTGACATCTGAAAACCATCACAAGCAAGTTTTGTCACTCGTGACAAAATGTGATGCCAAAGCAGGGTTGGGCAGTTTGGGAGTACACGCTCAGGGATGCAGGACCAGGGCAAAGGGAAATCTGGAGGGACTTTGAAAATGCAGCACAACTTCCATAGAGTTTTGAGGGGTAAAGGGGTACCTCAAGCAAGCAGAAATGAAGGAAGCATGGCAGCATCTGCAGGGCGGAGGTGCGGGAGAGGAGCAGAGGAAGGGAACAACCAGAGAGCTGCAGAGAGGGGAGGGATGTGAACGGCAGGGCAAGGTAGGAGTGCAAGAAAGATGTGAATGCAGAGGAAGGGAATGTGGGGAGCACATGGTGCCATAAAGCAGCAGTTTCTGCAGAAGGGCTCCCAAGTCCGGAAGGGCAAACAGAAGTAGATGAGTGACACGGGAAGTGGGATTGTAAGTAAAATGTTTGGAAACTGCTGCCAAAAACTTATTGAAGTTTGGGAACAGGAAAGCAGCTCCTGCTCTGATTCAGTTTGGAAACCTTGTGTCCTCCATAAACTGTGGCAGCAAACGTTTCAGGGGAAGGTGTGAGAGCTGCAAGTGGGTGCAGAGGTAAATGCAGCTGTGCTCAGCTTGGCAGGAACAGCCCAACTGCATTGCCCTGGCAGCACCTGTGGTCAGAAACATGCCACACATGGCAGCGTTGATTTGGGACTCAGAAAGCTTCCTTAGCTCCTGCATAAAATTGTTCATTCTTTGGAGGATAAGCCACTTTAGCATCTCATGAGTCACTCTGGCACTTTATTGTTAGACACTGGCGTGAGTTTTGGAGAATGGGATTTAGCATTTTTCTTTGACACTGTTTTCAGTACACATGCTATCTGGAAATGTACTTTATCCACATCCATGCCCCAGGTGGCTTTTTGAATCTTATATCTCAGTTAAAAAGAGTTCCCATGGCAATGAATGGTTGAATGATAAGTCTGTGGAACAAAAGGTTTCCTTTTATCCATCTCAAATTTCTTGCCTTTTGCATGTCAGTGAACTATTATTAGAAAGTAGAAAGAGCTACCCACATCTTCTGCTTAACATAAACAATCCAGATCTTCTTATACTTTCACAGCCTTCAAGTTGCAGAGTAAATAGAAAAGGAGATTTACACAGGCATGAGCACAGCAGGATTTTGCAATAGCAGGAAGATCAGATGAATGCAACTTCTCAGCAACTAATAGAACCACCCAAAACATAAGACTTGATATTAACGAGATTAACTCCTACACAGGCATTTGCTAGAAGAGTAAAATAGCAGGGTAGAGACAGTCCACAAGATTTTGTGATGTGTCATGAGTAGCGTTGTTAATGCAGAGGGTGGAGAAAGCAACTAGAAGGAGGATCTTCTTCACTGGATTCTATATAAGGACGTGGGATTGAAGGTGACCTGTACAAGTGTCACTATGATATGACATATCCTATAATTCTTAGAAAAAGCAGGAGGAGAAAAGACCAAAATAGAGAAGGGACTTAAGAAAGCAGTTCTCAAAATACTCAGAGATCTAGCAGGCAAGATCAACGTAGAAAACAGATGTAAGAGAGAAAGTGGAGAGTCCCTGAACGCTACCCTAAGGTTAAAAACATGACCTATCCCAGTGAGGAGGAGACGACTAGAATTGAGTGTCAGAGGCAAACTTGGGTAAATCATGAACCTAAAAGAGGTCAACATAGTTCTCATCATTATAAGGGGACAGAAGAATTACAAGGCAATCAGCTTTTTGTCAATCCACAGAGAAATGCTGGAGTAACAAATCAAAGAATTTGGGGCATCTGGAAGATAAAAACCAGATGAATGACACCTAACAAAGGTCTGCCATGTCAAACATACAATTTACTCTCTGCGGCAGGGCAACAGGTCTTGTTGGTTAGAAGGTGGAAGTTGATGACATATACCTTTAGTTTATTAAGGCTTTCAACACGCCTTGCATGACCTTCCCATAAAGAAACATGGAAAAAAAAGAGTAGATAAATGTTATGAAGTACCATAACTGGTAAAACTGTGTACGCAGAGAGCAGTGATCAACAGCTCATTCGCAAATTCGCAGAAAGTATCTGCTGAGGTTCAGCGGTGTCTGTACTATATCCAGCACTATTCAAGATTTTCAACAGTTACTTACACGAGAGAGCAGACATATGCTTTTTAATTATATGGATGACTAAACTGGGAGAAGCTGCAGTGATGACAGAGGACAAGATGGGACGGTAGAACGATCTTGACAAATTGAAGAAATGGCTTGGAAGAAGTGGGGCACAACTGAGAAAGGATAAATTAAAAAAATTAACAATTAAATAGGAATAGTGAGCTCCAGAAACACAAGAAGGCAATGACCAGTTAACGCAGGGTAATGCAGCTTGGGGGTATAGTTGTCTGCGAATTCACTACTTGTCAGGAATTCAGACACAAAATAGACAACAGCTGTGTTATGAAGGATAAAAATGACCAGTCCGTGAAATATGATGCAATTCTTTTGCTATATATGGTGCTGGTAAGGCTGTGTCCCATTTAGGTCTCAGCGATACGAGAAGGATTTGTCATTTAGGGGTTGGTAGTGAGAAGGGTCAGAGGAATTTGGCTTAGTATGGAGGAGACTCCAGTGAGAGATGACGAATCCTTAAATATCTCATGATGAGTCCTTAGACACACATAAGTCACTAAACATAATTCTTTAAATATGCAAAAGATAAGTCATAGGAAAGGAATAAACTCTTCTTGATGTCTGCTGGGAGTTGGATAAAGAGTAATGTCAGGCATCACAGCAAAGACAGGTTACTTATGAGGAAAATTTCTGCAGTAGTAAGGACTGTGCAGCACTGGAGCAGGCTGGGAAAGGGAGGTGGTGAAGTCTCCGCCACGGGAGCTTTTAAAAAAGGATTGGGCAAGCATCTGCCAAGAATGTAATATTTTTAATTAATCTTTCACTACTTCCTTCTTTGAATCACCCATAATTTTTTTTTACTTTACAACCCACCCTGACTTCCCAAACCTTGATAAATGTACTGAATAACACAGGCACCAGGACAGGATCTTCTGCCTGTTGGCATTTTCTTACAATGAAAACAAATTTTTAGCCCTACCCACTGCTTTCTGCCTCCTGCACAATGTTCAGCTCATGATAGTGCTCTGACTCTCACTATTTATCAGCTTGGGTGGTGAGACCTGACTAGATCCCTGTGGAAATTCAAATACCTTATTTTGCTTCAAGACGTCTTATTGCTCTAGTTTCAATGATAGTTTCAACCAGTTCTGAGGTACAAATGCAGCAATTAGTGATCACTGCCAGATTTTTTTCCTGTGTGGGGGTATATACTGGATAAACTTGCCACTTGAAGTCCTCAGGAACACAAAAGGCTTGCTTTCTTTCAGCCTATCAGCCTCCTAGAGGAGTGGAGCACCTTCCCAGTCTTGGATATACTCTGAATGTAGCAACATACAACTTTCTCAGTTTGCTCCAACATCTCAGTTGTGATATTTTCTCAGCAGCTTCATCTCATCCTTAGGAAAAGGACCAAAATCACCAGTGGTAAAGACTTACACCAAAAGGTAACTTTACTTCTGAAAAATACCCTTGTCTTCCTTTAGTTGCTTCCTTCTGTCCCTGGTGCTCTCACAACCCTGTGGATTCTTTCCTATGACTATCACTTCTGATAGACTAAAGAAAACATCTCTTTATCTTTACTGTTTGTTGGTGGTTTTTTTTAGCTATATTCCTTTCAAGCCTATGTTGATCCTTCTGATTTCCTGCTAATTTATCACCTACCATAATTTATAATCCTGTTTATTACCCTCAGCAGGGTCAGATTTCCAAATACTGAAGGAGTGGCTCAAATTACCTGTTTAATTTTGCCGCTTGGTGTTCCTCTGCCCCGTCTCATTCCCCTTTTTTTTAACCCTAGGCATATCTTCTGACGTATGTAGCTGTTCTGAGTAGGTGACTTTCTAGGGATTTTATTTTAATTTTAATGCCTTTTAAACTAACCTGTTCATCTTAATTTTTAATGCTTACCAGAACTATGTCACTTTCCGGTGTTTTATTTTCCCTTTGTGAGTCTAATTATATAGTTGTCTCTAATTATTTAATATTCAGCTGCTGTCATTTTCTTTGAATTAACTCCTGTTTGTTAATTAAGTCTGAATCAGGAATAGCTTTCCCTCTGATGTGCAACTCTTGGCCTAGTTACTTTGAGATCCAACGCTTACATCCAAGAAACTGTCTCTCTAGGGTTGGTACAAGCTGTTCAAGCTGCGGATAGGCTGAAGAACTCCCCTGCCATTGCCTCTTCCCTGCGGCTGGGCTCATTTCTCTCTGCACTCATTTTCCTGCCTTTGATCTGGAGATGTGCAATTTTGCCCTGATTTTCCTATCAATCCGGCAATGCCATTTTTCTTTGCATTCGTGATGACACTATAAGCTTCCCCTTTCTCTCCAAAGGCTGTGCATATCTGGGTTTTGCTCGGGCTGGCGATTTGTCACTAACACCTATTGAGTTGAGTCTGCATCGCCCGCGACTACTAATTCTCCTCGTGGCTGAGGGAGCCTGTAGACCTTGGGCAGGAAGACCATGGCACGCTGCTGGGTGGGAGGAAACCCCTGCTTCCCCTGTAAGCTCTGGAGCAGCTTCCATTTCTTACGCCTGTCTTGCAGAGACGAGGAGACCCGGTGTCCCGGAGGGAACAAAGATCTCTGTGGCAGGGCCCAGCCCTGGCATAGGGGTGGGGAAGGAAGATGGCTCGACTCATGGCATTTCACTTGGCCAACAAAGAGCTTTCAGAGAGGCAGCTCACTGCTGTCAGTGGTGCTGGGGCTACCTGGGTTGGTGTGCCTCTGTTTCAGTCCCAAGCAGAGAATGTGTCTCATTAAGGGGAGAATACAAGTGACTATTAATACACTTCTTTTGAAGACTTCTCATTTGGGGCATTAATCTCATTAAATGCATCTGCAGCAGCCTGGGCAGTCACAAACACCTGCCGTAACGAGGCATTGCCTTCTCCCCACTCAGCTGCCACCAGCGTGGCCTCACCACCGTGCAACATCTGTTACGCACCGTTGGCAACACGCGTCCATCTATCTTTGTCAGGAACACGTTGCACCGCATTCGGCACTAACCAGGAGGATGCACTGGGTGCATGGACACACAAACCCTGCCAGCGTCAGGTTACGTGTTACACAGCTGTTTAAATTGTTAGGAGGCTTTCCCTCAGTGGTTCTTTTATATGGTTTATATGGTGTGAAGGGAGCATTATTCTTGAAGAGGCTTAAAGATCTTGGCCCAATTTGTCTGTGGTCTTTAAAGATCCCATGACACTTTTTGCAAGAGCTGCACAATTAATCTCATTGTGCTGCTTAAATTTCAACAGGGAGAATTATATTTTGCTTTTCTATCCTTTCTCTTTCTGTGCTCTGCTTTGTAGATCCAGGCATTATTAATACCTTTTATAGCATTTTAAACACAACACTGTGTGTGGCACTGTGAATGGAAATCTGAGCGGTTAAACTCAAAGGAAAATCAGATCCTGAACAGTTTATGTGCTGGGAGAACATCATGGTAACAGGCAATAGGCAGTGCTGGCAGCTAACATATGGGCGCTGTGAATATTGAATAAGGAGTTAACAACAAGTTAAAGTGCTGCTAAGTACATAATTTTTTTTTTTAATTCTGATAACATCTTCAAAATATTTTTTTCATTTTTAAAAATGAATATTTTCCTTCAAAATATTACTTATTTTTATTTATTTGACATTGCGATGGAGTTCAGAGGATAGCAGACCTCACATCTGATGTAAATACAGAGTACCGTGACTAGATGTCATAAAACAACTTGGTTTGTGTCAGTGTGAACGAAAGCAGAATCTGTCCCGCAGCAGCACCCACATGGTGGAGTGTGTAAGCTGGTCAGTTGTCTCACACTTGGATTCTTTCTCAACATATGAAACCATCAAATGCCAAATGCACGGAAATAATTAGGCTTTGTGCAACAGGTACATAATATCCATTAAATAAAAGGGGATGAAATGAGGGGAAATGAAATGGAAAGAGTTCTTCAAAAATGCAGGAAGAAAAATGGACAACAAGAAAGAAATAGCCTCAAAGATAGGATTTTAAAACCCTCAGTTAATTTCTAATATCAGTCAGAGGGCATGCCTGAAGGTTTTCTGCAGTAAATAACAACCGTAATTCAATTACTGAGGACAGAAAGGGTATCAACAGCACCGGCTGCGTCTGTCCCTAAAATGGGCTTTCTACCAGAAGTGGTGCTGCCTTCCAGACCAGACTGTAGTTGCTGCCCACGCCAGCCCTAACCACCACATCATGCCCCAGGCGGCACATCCCAGAGGATGTTTCCTTGCAGGCATGCCAGCCCGCGAGCTGGGAGCTGCCTACCACCCACCTCTCCTGCCCTGCAGCCCCCCCAGCATGGGCTGCATCCCCTGCCGGGCTCTGCTCAGCCCCACGGCCCCCTCCCCACTGCCTCCTGCACGGCCGAGTTTGGGGAGCAGTGTGTAACACCTTCCTTTTCCCCAGCAGACAAAGCGGGAGAGCACAGGAGATGTTTGGGCAGAAGCCTGCATGCCAAGCTGCGGTGCGTGGGGACCCAGCGACACCAAGCATGGCCTCCCCCATAAAGTGCTCTTCTAAAAAACTCCAGCAAAGAGCCTTAAATTCAAACGGCATGTTCGCTCTGCTGCAGGAGAGACCATGGTGGGAGCAGGGAGGTGGAATGCCAGAAATGTTACTGCTTCATGCCTAATAAGCAATAAATGGATTTTATTATTTGCCCTAAATCATAACCCCTACGCTAGCTTGCAGAGCTGCTGCAACCCGAGATAGCCAGTATATTAGATAATGTCGTGTCGTGGGGAAATATATGGCTTCTTGGGGTTCAAGCTGCCAAATCACACCCAATTGCTATTGTTCAAGAATTGCGTGAGTGTTATAACTGTAACAGATGACACGGGGAAGCTATGTTGAAGTGCTGTAGTCAAATATCACCAAGTATTAGTAATCGCACAGTGGGGCCATTCCGCTTTAACAGAAGCCGGAATTAGGTTTGGAGCTGCATATCCCGATTTCGCTTTGATTTCACATGGGCCATGACATATGTCATTAGCTGCCTCTCTTCCAGGCTGCGTGGAGGAAGACTTCAATCTAGTCAGTGGGTTAAAAATCTAATATGATGCTGCCACAGGAAAACCAGAAGCTTTTAAGGGAAGAAGCCTATACTTGGGCATGGATTTCAGGCTAAAGGCTGTTATTTATTCATAGTCTAAACACACAAGACAAAGAATTATTCTAGTGCTTGTCCTACAGACCAGAGATAACATACAGAGGCCACGTGGTTTGCTGGGGCTGACACGGGGAACAGGGAAAAGAAGCTGTGCCTGCAGCTTCCAGACTGTATTATCCTGCAGGAACCAGGCAAAGTCTTGAGAACCAACTACAGATATGTTTGTTCCCAACTTCTGCTTTGCAACTCTGGCTTCCTGATGCACACATTTGACATGCAATGAGAGGTACGTAATTGCTGGCACCTAATGGAGGGGAAGAGAGTTTGCGGCAGGCTTGTTTGTCTAATAGAGGGCATTTCCACTCCGAGTGAAAGAGAGAAAATATCAGTTCCCAAGGACTCGAAAGGAAATGAGGGATTATTCCAAAATTTAGGAAACTTCCTTAGTTCACTGGAAAGACTTCACGACTATAAACCCAACACCTTCTTCGAGTCTTGCAAAGCTCATAAGCCTTTCCTCTGGACACGTGGGCCAACTCGCACTTCTACAGAAACCCAGCCTGCCGGGGCGAGGGGGCTGCTCTGCCCCCCCATCAGCATCCCTGGAGCCCACGGGGGCGGTTACAAGCAAGGCACACCAAAATTTAACATTCCAGTGCTGCCTGACATAACCAGTAACAGTGGCCACGTACAGTGTCCAGGCTAAAATTAGCACTGAGACTTTCTGTGTGACACGCTCTTCATTCTCTCCTCCCCCAAATGGGACAATTTAAAGCCATCACATTGGTCCCAGTTAGAACCAGGCATTGCCCCGGGTCCCTCACCCGACCCTGCACAGCAGTACTATTGCTCCCATCACTAAAAGGTCCCTTCCCCAGGCGTAAGCACCGATGGGACCCTTCCCTCGGCAGGGCCAGCCATCGAGGACAGGTTTGGTTCTAGGCTAAATGTTCTGGACATGAGCTTTGCCACAACTAAAAAGCCCAAACATATCACTTTGGATACTTCTGAGCAGATTTTTCTTTAAGTTTTATTGTAACAATTAAAACACTAACGACCCTCCCCCCCCAGCGTTTCTTGCAAGAGTTATAAGACAGTTTCTGAAGCAGACTCGGGATGTGCATTCACTCTTTCCGATCTTTGTATCATTCAGTTGTGCTAAATGCATTTTCAAGTAAATGCTAAACACTAACAATGTGCATTTTCTCACAAGCAGTGCAGGCAGGCACAGCTCAGCGTTTGTAACCTTCCCGTCACGCACAAACCAGAGATTATTAAAACCTTATTATCACACATTTTGAAAAGCGCAGTTAATTTCTCTGTCTCCCCAAAACCGAAACATTTATCCACAGCTGCTTTTAACAAAACCTGGTTTGTGCCCTTCAGTGCATTTGAAAAATGTTTGCTCCGAAGGCATATAAATGGAATGTAACTGTGAGGAGAAAACGGGCACTCGCATGTCCTCTCTGCATACAAACACACGCACAGAAGGAGGAACCTGAGGAACCAAATTTCTGTTAAATCGTTTCGTTTGCATTTCCTTGAACCCTTGTGAATGCTGACAGAAATTCTATAAACTCTTTGCACAAGAAAAAACAACATCAACATGATGATACCCCCCAACATAGGCATACTCGGAATGCTAATAATATTAGGTATTGTTTTGCATCCCTCTGCTTTGTAATCAGGGAAGATAGCTAGGCTTTGTAATTCTGAGTCCTGAAAGCTTTCGGCTATCTGCTGCCAGTTGTAGCAGCACTAATCCAAAATAATTTTATTAGATGCAGTTGTTTCACATTTGCTCCATAATGTGGCCATTAATTTTACCATCAAGGAAGCTTACTCCTACTAGAATTTAATTGATATTTGCAGAGTGTTTACTGCACAGGGCTGCACCTCAGCGCAAGGAAGTAAAATAATGAACTCCGCACCGCAGAGGACTGGGAAGAGCACACATAATCGAATAATCGAAAAGCATCCAAACAACTAATGGCAGAAATCATTCTCTCTCCTATGGTTTCTTTATGCGATGGAAATGAAGGATTTCCGTGTGATTTTACACAGGAAAAGACTCTCCCAGACTATTGTAAAAGTGCCTGGCAGAGCTCCTTGCAGCCTCAGAAGAGGGGCTGCCGTGCCAGAGGGGACAGACCTGGCCCACGAGCCCGGGGGTGAGGATTAGGAGGTGCTGCTGGGAGGAAGAGTTACCTGGCTGCTCTTCAGAACAGTACGTGTTGGGACATATTTAGGGTGTCTAACCTTGTAAAGTGACTTCACATGACTATTTTTTCCCCTAGAAACCTCTCCTTTTCTTCATGCAGAGAATCACATGTTCACACGTGTTTCAGTCCATCGAATTTTGCATTTCCATTTGCCTTTGGCTTAAAGTGAAATCCAAACATGAAGCGACGCCCTCCACCTCCCCAGTGTGGTCTAAATTGTTGGATGCTAAAGACCCTTGGACACTGTGGTTAGAAATAAAGCTTGACACACAGTTTATCTGGTTTTCAGCCATCATTCCCCAATGCCAGGCTCAACAACAGGCCATTGGGACCAGGATTTTTGCCTTGCTGCAGTGCCCTAGCCTGCCAGAAACAGGGTCGCCGCTGACAGCGGTCGAATGAGCTCCAGCTTGATAATGTGGTCTCTGCTCTCCACAGCTCAGGTGAAGCTGTCAGCCAGAGCAGCACTGGTGAGTTGGAGACGTCAGGTGCTGTGGGGGCAGAGGGGGCATCTGACAGGCCCAAATCTACCTCGTAAGGGAAGAGACCCCCTTTAGATATCCAGCACTCCAGCCATGCTCCCATGGTCTGCATGTGTGACTAAGAATCAGAGGCATTTTAGGTTTGTTTTCACTAATTCATCATGAGGTCCTCCAGGCATTGGTTTGCCTTTCTGCCTCAGGTTAGCTGTCCCTGCATGACGAAAACACCCCCTTTGGCCACCCCTCCCCTGCCTTGCAGCTCTGAAAATGGTTCTGCAGTTCAGATGGTCAGAGGGCTTAATGATGAAAAGCCATTGGTGTTACTCATCCCTCTTCCAGGCTTGGCGGACCTGATAACCTGAAGGGAGCAGTAAGTTACAGAGTTTTTTTACTACTTTGGCTAATGTGTGATGGGTCTCCTGGGTTATTTTTCACTCAGTTTGTTTTAAAAGTCCATGTTGGAGTTACATGGCACCTGCCCAGCTGCCGCAGGTGGTGCGGCGGCAGGAACAGGCGATGCCCGTGCTGCCAGCTCCCTTCTTCCACCTCCCCTTGCAATTACTCCTCCGGTCCCTCCCTTTACAGGCTCCTGTCGGGAGGCGTTAGCAGATGTTGTTCTTAGAGCAGAAAATTAAAAGCTTTTCTTTTAATTTACCTCATGCACGATCAGGTTCAAAATCTCTTACTGTGTTTCGCACAATCTTTTGTAACAAGTGTAGATATGGCTGTGCAGTAACAGCACTGTAAATAAGTTATGACTTAAGGGCAATTTTTTACTACAACATTTGTCTTAGTGATTTGTCATAACTCGGCGAGCTGCCCTTCCTGACCCACACCAGCTTCGGGCCATCAATATTACGGCTTTACAGCTTTACCTCTGTGGGCTGCAGCGTTTCTCCTTTCCGGTTGCATCAGACCTTTCAGTTTAGCTTCAAATCCACTGCTGAGCTTAAGGGCCATTTTCAAAAATCACTTGAGCATCTGGGAACCCAAGAACTTATCTCCTCTCATGCTCGTACTGTTTTTATGTCTGTGTGTTCTGGAGGGATTCTTAACTTTTGCACCCACCTGTTAAGATGGGAGGAACATCCAAGCTCGAGATTCAGAACTGCATCTCAGCAGAGATTTTTCAATAACTGATCTCAAGCTGGTAATTGCAGCAAAACCCCTAAAGACTGTGTATAATTATACTGATATCAAAGTGCTAAAAATGGACCATTTCGCTGTGGGACCAGCTGAACTGAGGTTTCCTGGCTGAATTCTGCCCCTGCAAAAGCTTTTACTGACATAAACTTACAAGAGGAAAGAAAAATCAAAACCATGGGAGATGCAATTATAGCAGGAAAGCCTGCATTTCTTAAGGATTTCAGGCATGTAACCTCTTTAGAAACAAATTTGAAATTTAGATGCTGACCACTTTGAGATTTTAAAGCCTATTAGACGCTTGCACACCTTTAAAGAGCTGATTCTAAGATTATTTTTGGTCTCCTTGCTTTCACTTAAAGCCAATGGGACTGAAATGGCGCTGAGGATTTCACTGTGGCCTCTCTGCCAGATGGTGAAGATCTGCATGCCATTTTTGGCATTGGCTGCCAATATCTGGCCCTTTTGCAGTGAAATCGTTAGGGTCACTGTCATCAGTGCTACCTAGTTCACCGGGTTGCCAAAAACTGAATAATGTTCACAGTCAGTACAAGTTAAAAAGAGGAAATCTTCACGAACAGATGCAAATTGGACACCGTTCTGTTTTTGCTGAATTACTAGCATCAAGAGCATACTAGGGGACATGTTCAGTGCCATTCCCTGTCCCACCAGGAGGGCTGATGCCCAGGAGGAAAAGGAGTGAAGCATCCCACCATGTCCATATCCCTGCACCCAGGCTCTCCAGCTGGCCCACGGTGCATGAACCCTGCAGGGTGGCCATGCTTGGGGCTGCCCCTCTGCACAGAGCAGCGCCCCATGCCACGTGTGGGGCATGACTCCACACAGGGACAACCACCCCAAGCACCTCCCACCATTTGCAGGGACCCCTCTGCTACCCAGTGAAGGCTGCTGCCTCCTCTTCACCCCATAGGGCAGGGGTCAGCGTGGGTTTTTGGAAAGTGTGTTTATCCCATACTCCTCCAAACAGCCCCTGTGCAGGCAGGGCTCTGTGCTTCGGGGGAGACCGGTCCTAGAAATGTCATGTCATTGCTCTTTGCTGCTCTTCCTAACACAGCTGTCCAGACTTAGGGCTGCAGCTGGACTGGGAGGCTGTTAAACACTTCTCATCATACTGTATGAGATAGGAATAGACTGTAAAGATGATCTCTAATGGGTACACATGGCAAGCTTATAGCATCAAACACTTCTTTGTGCTTCTGGCATGCAGACCTGCTGTGGAGGGGAGTCAGAGCTGCAATGCACTTGCTGGAAAACCACATGCACAACCGTAAGAGGTGCACAGCCTGGATGATTAATGGGCAGAGCTTATAAATTATGCTGTGTATGGGGGTGGAAGGAGCTTCAGCTATTAAGAAATAGGTGGGGGATGCCTGAGCATCCCTGTGGTTGCAGGTGGGGTCGGAGTGGTTGGAACCCAAAAAGGGGCTGGGGCTCAGGCTTCCTAGAGAGGGATGGGGATGCTCCTGCTGCCCGCCATGGCCAAGAGCCTGTCTGTGGGCTGGGCAGGACAAAGGCAGGATGGCTCCCAGGGCTTGAGAAAAGCTCAGGGTTGGAAAACAGCTCCCCATCTTTGCTGGAAAGAGGCAGCAAGTTTATTTTGGGGGCAGGGGCAGGCTAGTGCTTCAGGCTGCAGCCTGCTTTGCCTCACTAATGTTAGATTTAAATAGAGGAGTTTGTCTGGTGAAAGCATCATTTTGTACCAACTTCCTAAAAGAAAAAAAAAATTATTGCCATTTTGCATAACTGATGGTGTTATCTGAGAGGATAATTGTTGAGTGTAACAGTAAACATTCCTGTTCTCCACACAGCCAGCAGGTTTTGGGAATGAATAGGGGATTCTTGTTCAAACAGTTACGCTGACGGGTTCCAGCTCCTTCCCTGAGACATGGCTCACTGCACGCTGCACCGCCTTGGGACTCCTACGTCTCTCAAATGCAGCGTGCATTTCAAGGCTCTCCCAAAGATCAGCAAGCCCACAAGGCAACGGTTGTGATCCTCACCCTCTCCTGTGTTTACTTTTAATCAATATGGATTATTTATTTGGTTGTGGTGAGGACCACTGTATAGAAAAGTCCACAGACCACCCCACAAGTGAGCTACATGACAGTCAACACGGGCTTTTTTCCCAAACACTGCAGAGGCCCTTTGAGCCCCCTCCCAGCCCTTGCTACCTCCATGGGCACAACCAAAGGGTGGCGCTTTGCTACCACCACACTGAGACCCAAACCAGCCCAGCCTGGTTGAAAGCAGAGTCAGGAGGGAAGGCAAAGGAAAAGGCAGCAGTGGAACAAGAGAACAGGCCTGTGCACTAGCAGTCCCGGGATGCACTAGGTTGCACGCCTGCTCTGGCCCAAGTGTGTCAGATGAGCAGGTGCAGACAGACTCCTGCTCCTCTGCCAGTGTGCCACGGGTGCGAGCCAGCTTGGGATCAGTCCCCTGTTAGCACAGCACTGGCCACAGCATATTAAGCTGGCGGGAGCACAGTGATGCGCTATTATGGTAGCAGGGCTTTGGGACAAGGATCTGTTTTGGACGTTTGATCTGTTTGCTCCTGACGGCAAAGACGTGCTCTGGGGAAGCCACTCTGTGGGGTACATTTTACTTTTCTAAGGTTTCCTGGTGTCTTGTCATTGTGTCCTGATAGCCTTCACAGAATCGCTGAAGATTTACCTCCGCTACCTGTGGCCTTAGGCAGGTGTAGCCAGCTTGCCAGGTTGCTGTTTTTTCCACAAGCTACCTTTTTTCCCTGTACCATTGCAAAACCTGGACGGGAGCATGAACTTTCAGTTTCTTGCTTGATAAGGTGATCAAGCTGCTGTGTTCTCTTCCTGGTGCCGAGGAGCACGGGCAGGTTTGCTGCTGAGCATGTGTGGGAACAAGCAGTAAGTGCTATAAAAAGCCTTCGGGTATAGCAGCTTCACATCTTCACCGGCACGTATAACTGCTGTCCTAAATTATGGCCCATCCAGGTGTCTGCAAAGCTGTTGCGGGACCCTTTAAAGTGGAAAGGCCTCTGGACAAGTGCTTTGGCTGCAAAGTTGTTGCCAGGGACCCACAGAAGGGGTCAGCCACTGTAGGTGTAAGTGACCAGGCAGCTAGAGCCCAGCGTACTCCCCTGCACAATCTGCGTGGATCTGTAGGATCTGCCCATACATAGGGCTGCGGGGAGAGAAGGTGCCCCCCCTGCTTGGCAGGAGGAAGGACTGTGAGCAAGTGAGATACAGAGCCATCTGAGCAGCGAGTTTGCAAAAACTTCCTACCTACCTCCTCCATATGAGTGTCTTGTTTGCTAAGGGAGCAGTTATTGCCTTTTCCTTGTGTGTGGTCTCTCTCTTGTTTTAATTTCTCTTTATCCATAACAAAGCAAAGAAAGACTTAATTGTGCTGTATTTACTGTGCAAGGTACCTGCTTCAGCGAGTAAACGTATGGATTTTGTAATTTCAGGATAAGTTAGCAGCAACTCAACCAGCGCGACAAATGGAAGAGAGAAGCACAAGAAACCTGTTGGTGGGGACCTGAGCGTAAGAGAGGGGGAGCAACAGGTATTCTTGCTGTCAATAGTTTGAAATTGGAAGATGCCACCTTCTTGGGCCACAAAACATGAAAGCCTGAAGGGGTGGAAAGCCAGAGGAAAAAAACATGTATTTTTCAGATCGGGTCTCTGTGATTTTCTGTGCCCATTTGTGGTACATGTGCACACGCATACCACTCTCAAGAGTATAATTTCACAAGCAAATCACTCTGGTAACGTGTTCCCCCAAAAAGCAGGCAGCAACGGCCTCAGGAGGCTCAGGAGTTGCCTTCAGCAGCCATCTCAACACAGCATCTTCTGTGTCAGGCAGGAGATGGTGGAGGCAGGAAGAGGGGTCCCGGCCCTCGGCAGTGCACCTGGGTGGGTGCTTGGTACTGCGGCCCCGGGCAGGATGTGTGGTCCCCGTGCAGCTCGCCTTGCTCCAGCACTGCCCACGGCCACCTTGTGTAGAGGGTGTGTAGGCAGCGGGGTTGAGAAGTTGCATCACAGGGTCTGCTCGGGCCCTTATACCACTCCAAAACACCAAGGATTATAAAGCACAGGGAAAGCCTGAAGCCATTGCCCAGGATTTTACCCCTGAAGCCTCTTATGAGATCACGCTCTCATTCCAGACTCAGACCTAGTCAGATGTGAGCTGACAAACACTGAAGTGAGCCTCAGGTCTGAAGCACACCTTTTTATTGTTGACAGCACTCAAATCTCTCTGGTTTTAGGCCAGGTTTGTTGGTTGTGTTTTTGTTTTTGTTTTTAAAAAACCCTACCTTTTTATTATTAGCACATCTCTGCAATTCTTTCTAAGAGACTTCAAACAGAAAATTCTTAAGTAAGTGTACCAGAAGACAACAGAGTTTCAAAATTACCTTTCAAGCCAACCACAAAAAAAAAAGCAGAAAGAGAAAGGAAAATAGGAAGACAAAAAATGAGCCCTTGTTACACCAACAGGCATGAGGTTGCCATTTGCGCTGCAGTTCTTGGCTCTTACGTAAGCCCAGTCTGTTCCAGCAGCGCCTTCGATCCAAGTGATATTTGATTAGGAAGCCTGAGTTAAGTGGCTAGTACTTAAAAGGTAGCCTACCAGACTAAACTATGGGATTTTAATTAAGTCACTTCCTCACGAGTAACAGCACAGGGCACTGGGAACAGGAGCTGTTCAGTGGATCAGCTCCAGGGTGGGAGCCAGGTCTCTGAAGGGGCATTGGCCAGAGGTGCCCTGGTCTTGCTCTCAGCCCACCCATGGGCTGCGCAAGCCTGCGCTGCCGTGCTGCACCGCGATGCGGGCAGGAGTGTCTCGCAGAAGGAGTCCTGGCCACATCTGCTGCTGTTCTTCCTGGCTCACATGCAGCGTAGGCAAGTCTGATCTTGAGAGCAACCCTACAGCAGCTCGTACCAGCCAGTGTAGACGTAACCGTGATGGCCCGGAAAGGAGCAGCAGTGCAGAGAAGCGTCCTCTTTAACAGAAAGAAGCAAGGAAAACTGCTGGCGTGCATGAAGAGGACCTCCTTCAGGCATGTGGACCTAGAGGACTTCATGAATATCACAGTCTGCATGAAGAAGAGTAAAATATTATACCCACGATCTACAGGATACAGTGTGCAGGTGATTTGCTGTCAAGGGTAGCTAGGCAGAAGTGTCTGGAAAACAGCGAACTGTGCTGAGAAGGTGAATAGGCAGTCCTCTGACTCAACAGTGGGGCCTATGGGCAGGTGATGCTTGGTGCTTGGTGGGGAGCAGATGAGGAATGGAAGATTAGCATAAAGGGTGTTAGAGGCACCTGTTGTTTCAGGTGCAGCAGAGCAGAGGACATGCCGTTTCCTTGGGGATTTGAGTTGTCTGTCCCTTCCTTCCCCCACCTTTGTCTCTTTGCACCACAGCAAATATAGTTCCCATCTTCGAGCTCCAATGACTATGCCCTGCCACAAGACTTTCAATTCCTCCATCTCCTACATTCCTCGCTCCTCTTACACCCTTATCCCCTCCATGCATCAACTGCTTTCAATGTCCCTTAGTTGCAACCTGGACAGAAGGCAGCACATGGGTAGGATCTACAAGGGTAGATCTTCCTGTACACTTGTATAGAGCTACAGAAGTTAGATGCAGAATAAAATGAAATAAAATAAAGAGCTCGGTTTCATTTGCAAAGTTTACAATCTGGCATTTGTGGTTTTCTGCAGGGAAGACTGATAAAGGTTTGAATTCCAGTCAGGGGTAGGCAGAATAAAAGAATTAGTCTCCTCCTTTGCATGATGGGAAAAATCAAACTGGCTAGCCCAGCAGATTTGTACAAGGAAACAATTTTCACATGTATGCTCAGATAGCAATGATACAGTCCATTTTTGTGGTATACACCAGTCAAGGATCTCCAAGTGCCTCAGAGCTCATTTAGCACTCCTACCTCCACTTCAAGTACACTGTCTTTGAGAGATATGCAACAGCTATTTTGCACAAGAGCTGGCAGGACACATGGAAAACAGCCATATTACATCTTTCCTAAATGGGGATTGATCAATATGCTAAGGGTTATGTGTTGTACAGGCAAGAGAAAGGCTTGGGACATGGGTGTTACACTTTGTGGGTTGCCTCTTTTGACCTAGCTAGATATGCCTACACATCATTTAGACTGTGTACAGAGCAATCCCACGGCACCCCTGAGGATTTGGCAATGTCATGTCACCAGATGGCAGAATTGGGGACTGAAAGCCAGGATTTGTTGGTGGTGACCAAAAGTTTGTCTCCCAGGATGGCTGTTTCATCACCCATGGGACATGAGTTGCTGATGTCAGTGCGGTTCTCAGAGAATAAATAATCAAATTACCAACACTGTCATCAAGGTCAGTATAATTAGCCTTCTTGCTGGTTGCTGCAGAAATTAGCCCAAGGGTTGTCCCAAGCCTTTTCTCACTTACAATCTCATTGGCTTAAATCTAAGCCAGAGCATAACCTGGAGAGTCCTGGAGGGTAGATCTTCCTGTACACTTAGGAAATGGCTGCTGAAAGAATTTGGAAGTACAGTGACAGGCAGCTACCAATGCTGATGTTCATCTTCCCAAAAATGAGCACGGGACTCTTCACATACTCATGGGTTAAGCTACTGGTCTACTTTGATCGTGCTTTTGCAAGAGAATTGTGCCGCTATTGTTCAGGAAAGTTTCACATAATAGCTTAATTTCGTACTCGTAACTATGGCACATGAATGCCAGCCTCCACAATAAATTGAAATAGCTTTGCAAACCCCATTAAGATTTTTGGCCATTGAAAGGCTTATTTCCCTTTGTCACTGGCACAGGCATGTTGATGATTGTCTTAATAGAGTTGAAATCTATCTATACACCTTGCAGCATTCCTGCTACGATAGGCACTTAGGTTTTCAGTTTTTTACTTTATTTACTACCACGGGTTTTCAACCTCTCTAAGCTCCTGGTTATGCTCTTCCAAAATTTATCCCAATTCATAGCAGCACACATAAACCTCTATATTAAACAAATAATATCTGCAGTTGTTACTTCAATGGCACCTTGAGCACTCAGTGCTTGACGTGTTTGCGAGTGATTTGCTTTATTCTGTGTCCAGCTCAAACTGCTTGCACATTGCAACTAAAACAGTTTCTGAGTGTCTCTGTCTGGGAAAGCTGGCCTTCAAAACCACGGTTCCCTACGCCGCAGGGCTGTTCATTAACACCACTGCATTGCTAATGCAATGAGAATGGAGCCCTGTAGGGAACAAGAGGGTTCAAAAATCTCCCTGTGTTCAAAAGAAGGTGCATAGGGTCTAACTCCAACTCTTCCACCACATTTCAGCTCTCTGATTCTCACATGCAAGTGCTAAAGCTCAAGGCTATATCCACAATGGATAGCCAGCAACTGTGCAACACGGGGTGGGGACAAGACCTGGAAACCACTCAGATATAATAGTGCAAACTGATACCCACAATGAAGCCCCCTTACCAGGAAAACTAGAAGGAGAAATTCTAAACACAACCCTTGCTAGCACACACCATGGTAGGTGAGTTAGAGCTGCCCAGAAGGACGCTCGCAAGTCAGCCAGCAGATGCTCACAGTTCTGTTTGTTATTTACTAAAGAAAGGACCTCAGCCTCTCTTTTAAAAGAACAATAAATTTAATAATAATATTTAAAAAACCCCAACCAAACAGAACTGGAGTGGCATAGCTGGTGATGCAATGAAGTGAAAACTGTCAGCTGTGACAAATGACTCTGCTGCAGACAACCCATTGACGAAAAGCTGTCCTTATAAATTCCTTTATAAACCCCTTTCCACCTCCCCGTTCTATACATGAGTTTCGTAGCATTCCTGCCTCCCAGTCCCCTCTGCATTGTGTTGAAAGCGTCTACATGTAAAGTGGACTTAGCATCAAGCTCTGGGGCTCTTTGGAATAGCTACAACAAATTACAAATTATGCGATTCGATGGTATGAAATTAATGATCTCTGCAAATGGCACGGTGTACTAGCCTGTTTGCTGCATTAGTCAGACACACGCTTCGGTTCCGCAAAGTGCTGCCAAAAATTCTGACCACACCCAGAAAGAAACATGAAAATATTCCTCCCAGGAAAACAGAAAGCTTATTTTAGTTAATTTTTGAAATGAGATGGTGGCCAGCTAACTGGATTTGACACAGAAGTGAAAAAAAAACCAGGCAGATTAACCCTCCTTCCTCACAAAGGAATTATAAATCATTCAAAGGGTTTTTTAATTACTGGGCCATTACAAAAATGCAGATAAATGCTGGATGTGCGTAAGCATATACAAGTGGATGTGTGAATTTAGGGGTAAAAGTATGCATAGATCCCAGACAAGTGCAGTGCATATCATTAATGTGCCCTTCGAGGGTTTCAGACTATAAGAATGTAAAAAAGCAAAAAGATGCCTGTTAGGTCAAACACAGACCCAGCCAGCCCGGTGTCCTGACTCGCAGAGTCGCCAGTAACAGATGCTTTGGAAAGAATATAAGAAAGCAAGCCAATACAGAGCAATCCTACACTTCCAATAGTCAAGCAGGTGCTGTGGGGACTTTCTAAGCTGGAGGCTACATCTGGAGCCCGATTTTTAGTAGCCGCAGAGACGCTTACTGCTCAGGTGGTCTCCCTGCACGCCGGGGAGCTTCGCCTTGTAAACAGCGACGGAGGAACGGCCCCAGGGGCTGCACTGGGCTGCTGCAGAAAGAGCTGCCACCTGCCTCTGCATCTCCAGGGAGCCCCCACTTCAGGGCATAATCAGCCCTGGGTTTGTTTGCTGAGACATCCAACAAAAGTTATTATAATTAATATAAATTGTGGTGATGGGCTCCTTAACTCTGTTCAGAGAGGTTATTATACAGCTATTAGAAAGCAACAAAATGTGGCCACTACTGATCTGGACCGGTTTGAATTAATGACCCATAAATGAAAGACTCTATATCCTATTAACAGTCTGCCAAGCCATGCCAGATCCCATTACTTTGGTTTATTTGTAACCTGTCAGGAAGGACCCAATGCAAATCCAGATCTGGAGTCGATCCAGAGCAACTCCAAAAGGCACCTCTACAATCTCCCTTACATGGCAGAGCAGCGCCTGCCCGGTTTCACCCCGCAGTGGGGAAACGTTCATTTCCATGGGCTTCTGTTCACTCAGACACATCAGAGGACAATGGTGGAAAGGCACCGGTGGGACATGAAGAAGAACTCGGACGCCCGCTTTGCAAAAGCCACCTGCTGCACTGGTACCACGCTGTGATGTGTAAATGGAAGACAATTACCTTAAGTTTTAAGTCTGGCTGGTGCATGACCATGGTTTGTGCTTCACTGGTTCCAGCTGGTGAAAGAGGGGTGTGTTTGGCAATGGCAGGGGTGCAGGTCACGGCGTGCGCTGTGGGGACAGGCCCCAGCAGGCACTCCCAGTTGTCTGTGACTTGCAACCCCTCTCCCTGCCAGTCGATTGAAGCCGGTGGGACCTTCCAGCTGGCACTGGGCCACTGTGACAGGACCTTCCCAAGGCACATCTCAACCCTGCTCCCTACCACCCACGCAACTGTTGGTGCAGGGAGTGAAACCTCAGTACCGCAGCGATAACTTCAGGTTATCGTGTTAATTCCAGCAATAAAGCGATAAGGGAATACCAAGAATACCACGCTGGGAGCGAGTTATGATTGTGGGGGCCTGTGCCGGTCTTGGCAGCTGACGCTAGTGATTGCCTATGGAATAGCCCAGGTAGGTTGTGCGATGGGTGACAGCCCAGTCGTGTGCAGCGCTGCAGGTTTTCCTATCTGCTCACTGCAGGAGACTGCAAGTAAGGATAAGCATACCAGGGAGCTGAGACGATCCGCAAAATAAAATAAATCACCCTTTCCCTCCCCTATCTGATGTGAAAGGAGGAGGAGAAGGGGGAGACAACGCAGCCCCCCCGCCCTGGCCCCCAGCACCCCCCGCTCCCGAGAGAGCTGCTGCAACAGCGTCACCACCTCAGCGTCTGGCTGCAGCCTTGATCCAGTCCAGGCTTTCTGCAGATCCCTACTGGAAGGAAGCCATTTTTCTTGAGTGTATTTCCAAGAAACAGTTGACAGGCTTGGCACAGCTATTCCTGGAAATGTTCAATAGGTCATCTTCTGGAAGAGAGTGCTGACTGATGGAATTGAACAGATCTTGTTCTGCGTGCCGCACGCTGCTCGCTCCCTCTCTTGTGATGGTGAGATGACGGTGCCCGGGCCCCGCACTGCCTCGGTGTCCCCCCTCCCTGGCTTCGGCAGTCCACCGGCCCTGCACCCAAGGTGCTCTGCACCAAAATGGCCCGCAGGATTTGGTGTGCTGTGAGCCGCATTTCCCTGCTGGCAGCACCACCATGGTTGTCCTGCGCTGCCAGAACAATTGCTGCGTGAAGGCGAACAGCCCCAGACTATAAATTACTGCACTGCCCCTTCGCGCACACACACTGGTGCAGTGGAAATCCTGTGCATGTACACACACACGTGCACTTGGTGGCCAGGAGCCTGGCGACACGGGCTGTCTGACCGTGCTGTCCCCGCTTGTCCCTGACCGTCCCTCTGAGCGGACGCATAGGCCAGAGATGGGCTTCTAGCTTGTGCAGCGCATTGCTGTTTGCCAGGAGTGAGGAAGCGCAGGGTGAAGTCATGCTAGGAGAAAGTTGCTTAAGGTGAGGCACGCCGGCGAGGAAAAAACCCAAAGATCCATGGTGGGTGGTTTCTTTGGCACTTCTCCTGCCTTTAACCTGTTCCTGGTTGTAATTGCCCTGGCAAGATCTATTTCCTTCGCTGATTTTGGGGCGGAACCTGGCACTTCTTGCTAACAGAGGAAAAGGTCTTGGACAGTGATCATGGCGCAGCCTGAGCCAGGGCAGGCCACGATGCCTCGCTGGCACTCCCACCCAGGGTGAGGAATTGCTGCCCTGTGCTGGCACAGCCCACGTGGCAGCAGCGGGGAGGGTCTGCGAGCAGGGGCAGGCACCCAGCCTCCCCAGCATCTGCTTACCAGCCTCGGCGTGTAGAGAGTGCCAGGGGTTGTGCCCTCAGGGCACCAGCCAGGGAGGAAAGTCGCTCCATTTCCGAAAAGCATGCAGGTTTGCTCCCCACAAAGTGCCATAGCCTGGCTCTGTGGCGTCCTGTCCCAGCCTGGCTGCAGAGGAGAGCTCAGGTCCCCCTCTGCATCTTAGCTCTCAGCTCAGGCACACGACAGGTATTTTCGCCCCATGTTCAGAGACACTTAGCATGGCTGGCTGGGTTTAATTCTGGCCTAGACAGCTCCTTGTCATGTTAAAGCATCTTTGCCTCTGTATCAGTACAGCTCAGCAACTATATGCTGATATCACCAGCAGCAGCCACATAATGCTCCCTGCCCCTGTCCCACGAGAGGAGCATGAGCAGGACTTGCCTTCATGTCCCTCCCCAGCAGCGTGAGGTGGGTAAGGGCCGGGAAGGACAACCCAGGTTCTTAGCTGAGATGTGGTGCAAAGATTTGCCCTTGCCTCTGTGCTTGGGCTGTGGTGATTCTGCAGGTTAAATACTGTCTCTGCTCTGAGTCCCATGAGTTTTTTCTTCCTATTCTGCAACTGTGAATGAAGCTGTTCACTAAAATGATTTTTAAATAACGCTCTGCAGGTTCTGTGTTGTCCCCCTTCAACTCTATCCACAAATAATGTACTTGCTGTCTGCCAGGAATTAAATTTCAGCCATATCTGTGAAAACATCGAGACAAAACAGACTCAGCTCAAACAGTTGCCAGAGCTGGCACCAGCCCTGCTGGGTCCCCAGGCAGAAGCTCAGAGAAGCCTTCTCTTTCCCCCTCTCACATCATGGATTCATTGCACTGCTGCTTGATTTCCCCCTTATTACCCCTGCTTTGATTCCCAGTGGCCCAGACCTCATCTTCTTTAGGCTTTAGTTTAGCATACAACTGCAAAGGTATATTAAGACAGGAAAAATAAGGACTGGAAGATACTCCCTGTGCTAGCAATGCAAACAGGGGTGAACACACCATGGGCACCTGGTCCCCGCACCTCTGGAGTGTAGCCACTTCACATATTCCCACTCACTTTCAGATGCTGCAAGTCTTCCCCATCTGAGAAATTCAAAGTGGTTTTTTCAAGGAGAAAATAAAATCACTTTCCCTGTTTATCAGTGAGCAGGAAGGTCTGAAAGGGGGTTACACTGAGCTCACAGCCACCAGGACACCCAGGCCACCGACTTCAAACGAGAAGCCCCCAAGGAGGGCCATGGCACTCATGGCCGTTCACTCCATTACAAACACAGCAACCAACCGTGAAGTTTAGCCCAAAACAAGGACTTTCCCAGGAGCTGGGGGAAGGCAAGAAATGAAAGGTTCACTTTATAGAAACTCTTTCAAAGGGAGAAAGTTGTAACACTCCTGAGTAGAGAATAGGAACATGCTTTTGCTCCAGTCTTTACTCTCTACCTCCAAAGCATGGGACTGAGGAATGCTTCTCCTGTAGACACCCTCTTACGCATGGGTGTGGGTGCCGGCTGCAGCACATCAGGATGAGAGCTGCCCCCGTGGCTTCCCTACCTCCTTCCGTTGCCCCTGCCCCTGCGGGTCCTCTTGTCTGCTGAAGATAACCCCAGGCACGCACTCACTCATCGTAGACCGACTGCCATATTTCTCTAAATTGAGCTCCTCTGTAGCATTGACAAAGCTGTGTTTTTCCAAATCTATGCCTTCTAGTCCTTTTTTTATGCATTAATAAACATCTAAAATTATCCTTTGTTACTGACTTAACTACCAGTTGTCACCACTCAGCAAATATTTCAAACAGCTGAAAGTGAGAAACACCCTGTCATGCGTGGTATACAAGATGAGCTCCTGAAAATAGATCTTGAATCAAAAAAGGAGTCATTCATAGTGACGTACAGAAAAATGTGCAAAAATCCTTTACCCAGCATTCATTTATTCAGAAAAAGCTTCTCAGAGACTTTGCATAATTTTCAGAAGCTCTTGGACACCGGTGGGACCAGCTGCCATACCTTCCCAGGGTCAGGGGCTCTGTGTTCCCCTGGGCTAGCACAGGGCAGAGCAGTGGGAGGACATCCTGGAGATGGAGGCTTTCCAGGGCTGGGTCAGGCTGAAGAACACACCTTTCACCTGATCTTTAAGGAACCACTTTCTTTAATGTGAGACTTGCCAAGTCTGCAGGAAAAGCAGTTTATGGCTAAATGTAAGTAGGTTGGGGTAAAAGTGGGGAAGAGATACAGCAGAAGGGCACGTGCTGTGTCTATGTGAGTAGCTGAAGGAGAACTCATCCTCCTCTTACTGAGAAAGAAATCCTAACTTACAGTTTGGGACAGGATTCACATGGAAGATGTATCTTTTAAATCATACAGTGTTTATTAATAGAATATGCTCTCCTTCCCAAAACATAGATTCCCAATAGCCCGGTGTCTTCTGACAGGCAGCTAACAGTCAGTGTTGCTTTGTCGTTTTTGTTCAGAGCTGTGGTTTTTCAGAAGCTATTTAGAAACGTCTCTTCCATTTTGCTTGCCTGTGTATCTCCCTGCTGTCTGGCCAGTTTGTGGCTGATAATTCTCAGTGACTCACAGATAAAAACTATTAAAGAAAAACCCTAAGCAGTGACGCACCAGATGTGCAGTGAAATTTTAAAAACATGCTATGACTTTTTAGGAATACATGCAATTAATACTAAACAGATGCCTGAAGTTTCCTGCACAGCTGTTTCTCTATTACGTGTCATGACTTTTAATGGCACTGAGGTGAGACACACAGACATGAGGAAATGCAAGACTATTCCAAATTCAAACTTTTAAAATTCTAGCAACNNNAAGCCAAACCACCAAACTTCTCACAAGATGCAAAATGGAACATTTTTTTTTGCTCTGGTGCTTCACAAAGCAGACAGTGAAGTATCTCAGCAAAGGTAACATATACCATCTATTGCCCGGTAGTTCATCACCTTTCATAGGCAGCCTTGTCTTTCTTGGCTTCCTCTGATACATCTATTTTTGTAGCAGAGATCCAGTCTGTGTTTATACACAGCTAGGACTCAAACTGGATTACAAGGGTGTGTTTTGTTTCAGAATCCCTCTTGCTGTGTGTGAACTGTTTATACAAACTGAGTTGGTCTTTTTTCCAGGGAAACTTGTCTACCAAATTTCAATTTCCTTTTATTGGATACATGAGCCATTCATTACCCCACGAAAGGCCTCCCTGAAACTCGGGTTGTCAGGACCTCCACAGCTGGCAAGGTGGCAGCGTTACTGCAGGGGCTGTCCGCATTGGCAGCCAGAACCATCAAGCTCCTGATGGAGCACATTGTCTCAAAAAAATCAGGAATTTGGAGCAGGATTCATTTAATCTGACATAAGGGATGGGATTCATCTCAACTAATGTACATACCTACAGCTGAGCTAGGCATCAGTTCATGTCACTGGGGCGTGAGTTCATCTCATCCTAGCAAAAACCTAGGCAAAGGTAGATGAGGTGCACCCAAAAGGTGTCTGCTTCTCTCCCTTGACTATAAAAAGATGTGACAGGGATCAGCTCTGATGTAGGCATCTCTACGGTAGATGTTGACAGCTAGATGGATCCTTCTCTGGCTTTCTAATGCTAAATGGTTGGACAGGTGAAAGCTAGAAGGGATGAAGTCAGGGCTTCATCTTGTAAGGCTACTTTGCTTCAGGATCACACCCACACCCATGACCTCAGTGAGGCCTCAGCTCATATTTAGGCTGGCACGGTGCAAATGCGTCGATGCTTTCACATTTCCTCGGATATCTTTTCTGGCTCCATGGTTAAGCAGTTAAAAGTGACACAGGAAGGCCTCTGGATGCTAAGCAGTTCCACCCTGGGCACCCCACAGGCTGTTACCCTTAGGGTGCAGTGCTCCCTCTCACCCACTGCAGCGGCTGCTGTCGCTCCCTGGGTCCCTTTGGAGGCTCATTAGAGTTCTGATATTTGCTCTCTCACTACTCATCGTGCCTTCTGTGGGGAGTCACAGCCAGTTTATCAGCTACTAGAAGCATGCCTTCTGGGCTGAAAAGCAATTTCCTTTTCTCTTATTGCAGGAACCCAAGAAGGGTTTGATTTATGCCATCGGTTTTAGATTTTAAAATCTTCAGCTTCACCTAGGTACATTTCCTGGAGATCGGCAATGCTTAGTATAGTAAGCATTTAATAATGCTTAACAGATGAGCAATTCGGTTACGCCATATGATCATCTCTTACACACTAGATCTGGATTTTTCCTACCAGGTCAGTTATAGCCACTGTCAAATGGTGCTGTTCATCTTCTCCTCTTTCTCTAGCTTATGCTCCCAGGAGTGTTCACAGCAGCGAACATGGCAACCCTTCAATGCTGCCAACCCTCTGAGCAGCTGCACTTCTGTGCAGCACTCCTACTTTGTCACTGTAATGGCCCTTAAAAAACATAAGCATTTGCCAACATGCTCAAGTACAGGAGAACACAATGGCACTATTTGAGAAGTGCTGGGTTTTTAATGAAAAAACTCTGCTATTTGCCAGGGGATGCAGCATTCACCACCGCATGGATAGCTCCAACTCAATGGACCATGCTCATCGTTGCAGGATTTCTGGGTTCATCCGCAGTGCACCACAGGGTGGCTACTCTGGCCATGCCCGTACCATGGCTGGGGTATGGAGCGGTGCTCCTGCGTGCTCTGGGGCACTTGCACAGCGCACCCAGCCACCAGCTTCCATGTTGTTAAGATCAGTGAAGCCCAGACCGCAGGTACAAGTCAGTCTGGCCCAGCAGACCTGCCTTCAGAGCCTACTAAGAAGGCACCCAGATGACTCCCACACCCAGTGTGGCCATGTGGTACTGCTGTGGGGTGGATGGGAAATGGGAGTGGGCAGGCCGGTGGCACCACACACATCTTTGTCCTCTGGCAGGGAGTTCACTGCATGGAGGCGTGGTGAGAAGGAGCAAAATGGACTGGAACGTGGCACCTGGAGGGTCCATGCAGGCCCACGCTGAGAACATCCATGGTGCGGGAGGCAGAGGAGGGCCGTCTGTGAGCATGGGTCAGGCCCACCTCAGGCGTACAGCAAAGGGGCGCCCCAAGGAGCCAGCAGCAGCACAGGCCTCCATGTTGCGCCCAGCACTCACCCTTCCCTCTTCTCCATGCTCAGGGTGCTTTATTATAACACTTTAGAGAACAAACCTGCATTTCTAAGACAAGACACTCGAGAGAAGTTTTGAAGCAGCTGATGCTTCTGCTGACTTATTTCAATTCCCAAGGAACCAGCTATTTTGGTTGTCATTTCTGTGGAAGCAAGGCTACCTATCAACTCACAGCCCCACACCAGAGTCGGGCAAGCTCCTTCCAGCCTCAGAGCAGCAGGCAGGTTTCTCCAGCTGATGGAGCCTGACCTTCTTGTGATGCTCTCCAGCTCCACCAAAGCCGCACCCAATGGTTTGTGTGCTGAAATGCATCCGAAAACTAGGGCATGAAAGCCAGCAGGAGGCCTTGGGTGGGGTGGTCAGGGATCATAGAATCATAGAATCATACAACGGTTAGGATTGGAAGGGACCTCAAAGACCATCTAGTTCCAACCCCTCTGCCATGGGCAGGGATACCCTCCACTAGACCAGGTTGCCCAAAGCCCCATCCAACGTGGCCTTGAACTCTGCCAGGGATGGGGCCTCCACAGCTTCTCTGGGCAGCCTGTTCCAGTGCCTCACCACCCTCACAGTAAAGAATTTCTTTCCAATATCTAATCTAAATCTCTCCTCTTCTAGTTTAAACTCCTTACCCCTTGTCCCATCACTCTCTGTCCTTGTAAACACTCCCTTCTCTTCTCCAGGCCAAAGAAGTCCAACTCCCTCAGCCTCTACCATCCAGCCTTGCATGGCGTATGTCCTGACCTTGGCCCGGCATTCATGTGCCCTGTGCATGGAGGCAGTGGTGGCCACGCAGCCCTCGGGCAGCGCTGGGTGGGCAGCAGCCGTGGCCAGAAGTGTCTGCTGCCAGCCATGCTTGGCCAGATGCCTGCTGGCGCTTCTTTCAGGTGATGACTTAGCTTCAGCTGCTCATGGGTTGTCACCTTGCCAGGATGCACACCTCGTGGGAATTAGCTTTTGGAAATCACAGCTGCGTGTCCTGTGAGCAATGTCCCTTCTAGGAAAGCATGTTAAACTTGGAACCAGCCCGTCAGCGGGATTTCAAAATGAAATCTGATGTGTCAGTTGTGTCTGCCTGGGAAAAGAAAAAAAAAAAAGAGAAAGAAAAATCCTACCTGCTGTGGCATCTGCTGGCGTCAGAGGACACGTTTCTCAGCGCGTGGTCTTAGGGCAGGGATGGGGAGCCAGCAGACAGGGACCTGGGGCACTGCCAAGGACGGGGCAGTGCTGGGAGCAAGCACTCCGGGAGCTGTGGAGCTCATTCCCTCTTCTCCCGATCCCTTTATTCTTGTTGTCTACATGCTCATGCACACGTGTCCCTCTCTGACCTGTTTGCTGTCCCCTGTCATTACCAGGCGCCTGGGGGCTGACTCACCAGAGCCCTGAGCTGACATGGAAGCAGAGAAGCTGACAACCTGTGACATGGAACCCGGTCTGCAGCTGAAACAGAAAAATCACAGTCCTCAAATTCACAACAGGCTGGTCAGCCAGACTCAGGGCTTTGTTTCAAGTCTGGTTTTCTTCAGATCTTGCTACTACTCTTGCCTGCTTTTATGATGTGGCTCTTGCTTTAGATAGTTTCAGGATTGGGTGGGTTTTTTTTAGGTGGTGATGTGGTTCAGAGTTCTGTGGGACCCAAATACTTGGTGCTGGGTCAGAAAACCCGTGTGTATCACAAGGAGGAAAACCTCTGGTCCTGTCTTCAAGGCCCATGTTGACACGCTTTGCACCATGGCTGAGAAGCATGCCCGTGCTCCTCAGAGCTCTCCCTGCTCTGCAGAGGTTTCAGTGCTCCACCCTGCTCACCGTGTGATGGCCACGTGTTCACACAGCAAACCCCAAGCTTGCAGTAAGTAAATAATCTCAGGCTCACTATGCCTTCATCAAACTCTGCTCATCAGAAGTCTGCATTGCTCTACAGGTTACAGCCTGAAGCAGTTTCTCAAATGTTGCAAAGTCAGGACCAGCAATGCAGAGGAAGAGTATGTAATTACTGAGGCTCATTTCACATGCAGACATCAGACCCAATGGCACAGCAAGCCCAGCGCGAGGCAAGTAAAATTCCTTCAGAAGGCTTGATTTCCCAGGTTCCTACGTGGTTTGTTTGTTTGTTAATCCTGAGATCTTTCTCAGAAGTCTTTATTATCCAGAACAGGGGTGTGAGCTGATCACATGCTGCTTCTTGGAAATTACTGGGAGGCAACTTACTGGGAGGTAATTCTAGATGGGAATCTGAACAAAAGGTGTTGCTTAAGCATTTTGAAGAATAATTGAGCACTTGCTATGCAGTTTGTTTAATAACCTGAAAGACGGATCCTTATCAGGAGTCTCCACATGCTCTAGTTACTCAATTGCTTTCTTATTTAAATAAAGCCTAGCAAATGTGTCCATAAAAATAAAATTACCTCATAAAAGGCAGTATCACTGAGGTCTGCCTGCTCAGATAATTGAATGTTATATTTTCCTGTTAGTATGTCTTTACATCCTTGTTTTTTACAGGGCTGTTGGGTGCCCATTGTGCTTTCAAGGGCAATGACTGTGCCATGCATCCCCAGCGGCTTTCCTGTTAAGGTGCCACGAAGGCGAATGTGGCTGTGGGCTCATTCCGACCAGCCTCAGCCAAGCGGGAACACTCCCCTTCCTGGAGGTTGGGAGCTGGGAAGCATCACTCTCCTGGCAGAGAAAGTATCACTAAAAAATCAAAATGAACATCAAAGGAGTGTAACAGTCTCCGCATGTCTGCTTCCCAGGGAACGGTGTTCAGCGTGTGTGCAAAACATACCCCCACCCTAGTTCACAAAGATTCCCTTCAGGACAATCCAAAATCAATGGTGCAAAGACAGAAGATTGGAGTCAATAAAATAGCTAATGATTGAAATCACAGCGAACAGCAACGCGCAGATGTCCCAGGTGCTACAAGAATTTGCATATTTTGCAAGGCAGAAGGACTCGCGTTGAGGCCTGCGCCTGAGCTGCACGCCATGGGACAGGCTGAGTTACAGCTGTGGAATGGCCAAGTGCAAGTACCCCGATCACAGGGCAAAACTCACTCTGCTGGCACAGAAATCAAGTGCTGGACCAGCTCTGAATTTAACAAAGGGAAAAAAAAAACCCAACAAAAAGGCACTGTTAATCAGAAATTGACTCTGGAAAATGTACCTTCAACTAGAAACATTGCTGATGGGACCTGCACTTGAGCTCCCAGCTAAGGTGGTGTCCTACCCTGCCCTGAGCCTGTTCATGGAGGAGACTCTGTCATGCAGAAACAGGACTTTGGGCAGTTAAATATTATGCCAGGGCACACATTCCTCAAGAAGGGCTATGACAGCACTTGCAGGAGAGTAATATAACTAGTCAGCAAGTGAAAACAGCCTCTGAGCGTATGCTGTGTGGAGTTGTTACGGAGGTCTCTGTGTGTCCTCTCTCTCTGAATGAACTTGCGGCCTGTGTGGAGGAGGTCTGGGTGACATCCCGGGAAGCTGATGGCCTCTCTGCACACACCATGTAAACATTAACACTGGCCGTGGCAATTCACGTTGCCTCCTTTGCCCTCCCAGGGTCTAATGAATTTGTCCCTCTTCTGGGCAGAGGGCAGTTCAAATACTTGGCTCACTCAACTCCCTGTGCCCTTTTCTAAGTCTGATAGCAAGGGCTGCTGCTGCGTAGGTCAGAAAGGAAAGTCCTAAAGACAGAAGAAACCAAACGTGCAGTTCATTTTGCACAGATTGCCACTAGCCTGCGTTTCTTTTGGGTAGGTGTGGGTTTGGATCCTTGATCTCGAGGTGGAAAACTCCATGAATCTATTAACAGTCCCGTGAGCCATCAAATCTCACCTTTTAGGGGATTATTCACATTCCAGAACTCAAAATGATCTCGGTTTTGGAAACATACTGATATCCTTTGCTGAACGACTCCACTCCTCTGTTCTTTTTCCTTTCTCATGACGCTTACTTTGAAGTGAATAGTGCAAAGTAGCACTTGAGGCAGTGAAAAGAGGACCCCATAACCTAGAGTGCTTACTGGACCCACAAAACCCCTTCCCTTTTTATTGCCCCAAATCCATAAAGACTGCTTTTCAAAGGGAGGTAGTAAAAGTACCACGCTTCAGCAGGTTCCAATTAAAGAAAGCCTAACCCAAAGCGCATTGAAGTTAATAAGAGACTTTTTGTCTCTCTGCTGTTGGGGCTTGGACCAGATATCAGTGTCAGAAATGGTATCTGGAACACATGCAGACGTTTTAATGCAGTTGCTGCTGCAAGAGTGCTGGGAGTCTTCCTGCACCATTATCAGCTATACTGGTCATTCAGCTCTCCCCAACGGCTTCAAAAGGAAATTGCCAATTCATCCTCTTTTCACAACTAAAATGTTCAGACGCGAATTCTGCTAAAACAAGTACTCCTTTTTTTAATCTGGAAAGATATTTTGAAAGATTAGTTCCATTTCCAGAAAACGTTCCTTTTTTTTCTCAGCCAATCAGTTAAAAAAGACACTGTATTCAGGCAAAAAAAAAAACCAAAAAACCAAATCACTGGGCTTATTTTTAGATCTATTTATCAGGTGATAGAAAGACATCTTGAAAGTCAAAATTCTTTTCATTTAGTGAAATCTGGACAAAGCTTTGGAATATTCATTGTAAATACAAAAAACTTTTAGGAACTGCCTTTTCAGCTCTAGTTCTGCTATGCCTTGACATTAATCTATGGCTACGGAGAGTATGGAAGCTTATAAATGGATTAGCTCTCAGCTATTTTTACTTCCAGTAAGAAACAAAATTGGCAGCATGACCACATTTAACATCAGATGAGCAGGCCTTCAATGTTCTTTGAATATAATATGACTTTGTTTAAATTTCCAGGCTTTTGCAAAATGTTTTATTCCATAGATGAATGACTGTCATAACACATGACTCAAGACGGAAATTTCCCCTGCATCATCTGGGAGAAGGGGCTCAAAGGTGACTGTGGCAGCGTAAGGCCTCCTTGACATGGTTCTGCCCTGCGGAGATCCCTCCTTTGTGATCATCCATGCTGCTTTATACAGGTGGGAAGTAGCGCTCTTAGACCTTGCCTATTGCTATGCTAAGAGCCTACCTGTACTTGCAGAGTGCAAAATAGCTTGGCTTCCCTCTCTCAGGGCTCCTAAGCACTGCCACAAATAAGTAGATAGCAATAATACCATTTTCATAGAAAGGCTTTTTCAGCATCAGTTAAGAAACTCAAACACATCAGAGAACAGTGGCTGCTGGCTAACCTTTGCCCCTGACCCAACACACTTGCCCGAAGCCTGGAATGGCCACGCGCCTGCAAGCGATGAGCAGTGGAAGAGGGATGAGTCCTTGTGGAGTGCTTGCCCTGGCTGTCAGCCATGCGCTGGTCCTGGAGGCACAGTAGGCAGGGAGGACAGGAGCCCCTGCGCAAGCTCCCCGTCATCACCCAAACTGGTGGCGCAAGGGAGTCCAGGCGAAGGGAGAGGTGGGGAAATTTGCTCACTGAGTTGCCTCACTTCTGAACAATACTCAAGCCACAGGCTTGTCTACGAGTGAGATTTAAATAAATAACATTTGCTCCCAAGTTAGCCAGAGAAGAATAAACACTTTAAGACCTTTTGGCTGTCCTACGAGAGAATAAGAGGCCTTGCTCTGCATTTGAAGAATTAAATTGTCTTAATTGCATCGTTGTGCAAAATAAAGCATTACACACAGAAGAAAAATATTTTTAAGTGGATGGAAAAATCCACTGGGTTAAAGGAATAGTACTGTCAAGTTAAATGTATCCCTGCATTTGTGTGGTGCACAATCAAGCTTTAATAAAACTGAAGAGTCTAATAGGAACATTTCCATGAATTTAAAAATAACAGCAATGGAAACAATCTCATGAAATAAGTAAACCTCTCCCTTCAATATTTGCAACTCAAGTATTACGGCATTAATTTAGGGCCTGGGAATGTGAAAGTAACTATAAATTATGAATTAAGTGCTTTGTTCTACAATAGGAGAGGCCAGGTTTTAAATTCCTTGTCTAGCCGTGGCTCCTGTAATTTCAGTACCACTGCTGGAATGCAGAATTTAGCCCACCTAAAGACCAACTGAAATGGAGAAATTACCTGATGTGATACTCAACCATCATTTTTCCGGTGGCCCACAGTAGATACACAAAAGGGTACCTGCCTTGTAAGGAAGCCTTCTTTGGCATGACACTTCATACCTACTCCACGCTGTTTTCTTAACCATTAAAAAGACTCTAAATATAATAGTTATGGATAACCTGACATTGGTGTTACAAATAAGAACACAAAATGTAAAGTTCACCCAAAGAAGAAGGTACCAGGGCCCCCATGAATGTGCCCATTACACTGCTCTACCACCCAGGCTGATTGCCTTCCCAGAGCACTGCGCTCATGCTGGGCTAACTGGGGATGACTCCCTTGGAGACCAGTCTGCGTTAAGACCTGGTCTGTGCTGGCTCAGAACAAGGTAAGGTACAGGCATTTATCTTACCGGGAGCCAGCTTCTTGCTCTAAATCATATTTTCAGTAGTTTCTCTTGCCCCCCACCTCCAGCTTTTGTTCTTCCCAGCTGCTGCCAGGGACACTGCTTTGCCCCTCTTCCCTAATATGCAGACCACGCTTCTGCCCATCTCACTGGCAGAACTGCTCCAGAGTCCTCAACAGATTCACTGCCTATGCTGGGCCGTGCTCATGTCATTTTGCCAAATCTCTGTACACCTGCCCTAGGACGGTTTTCAACCAAAAAAAGAACACGTTGGCATTAAAGCATCAAGAAACAGAAAAATAAATAAATCCCCAAACCTCAAATTATTTATATAGTCTATTTGTTGACAGACTTCACAGAATCATAGAATCATTAAAGTTGGAAGAGACCTCAAGGATCATCCAGTCCAACCGTCCCCCCACCACCTATTACCCACTAAACCATGTCCCTAAGTACCACACCCAACCTTACTCTAAACACCCCCAGGGACAGTTACTCAACCACCTTCAACTCTGAAAGCAGCCATAGTAGGATATGATTAGCGAAGATCTGAGTGAGGTATAACAGGATCATGATTTACTGAAGGTCAGAACTGTATACAAAAGATTAAAACCAAAATACCACCAGATTGCTTCAAGTCCTGCAGTAGCTGGTCCCGCTGGGGTATGTTTTCTGTTTCCATGCTTCTGAAAATCAAGGCAGGCAGGATTTCCTTAAAATCTCTTTGTCTTTCCTAATTTCCCAAATGTCTTCCAAAATCTGGGTATAGGAAGAATTAAAAAAAAAAAAGGCAGTAAAGTTCATTCTTGCCCCAATAAAGACTTCTGACAAGGCTGTTAAGCTGTTAAATTATATAGGGCAGATCTTGTAGGATGGGAATTTACTTGGCAATGACTCTCTAGATGAAACAGTCTACCGTAACTTGCCCATAAATAGATCTGGAAAACCTGCACCGAAGCTTTGTTGTACAGCAAAGTGCTCAGAGAGAATGGAAGCGTACTCTGACTCTTATCATCAGGCCTCAAAGAGCAGCTGGGCATTTCCATCGCCTTTGGATACGTACCCTGTGGACTGATCCCCACTTACCTGCTCAGCAAAAACCTCAGTGGTTTCTTCCAGCAGGAAGAAAATCTCCATGACAGGAGGAAAGGGGAAAAGTCCAAGCTTTACTGTTCTTCTGCATAAAATCTAATCATCACTGGTGGAGCAATGACAGCTGGCAAAGGACTGGGGACAGGAGTATCGAAGCTGCCCTCACTGGGTCCAGAAAAGCTGGTAGAAAGCAAAGGAGCCTCATGGATGGCACAAGCTGGAAGGAGAGCAGTGGGGAATTCATCTTGACCAGAAAGGACCTGCAAGCTTCAGTAGCCTCTCGGGCATGCGGTGGTCAGAGAAAGGCACCTACGGACACCTGACCTAAGAGTAAAACTTCTGTGCAACAAGCCTGCCTGGATCCAGAGCACAAACACAGACAACTTAGAAGTTTTCTCATTTTTTAGGCCCCTTCTCACTCTGTTTGCCTGTTCCTGCCAGATGACACCAAGCTGGGGAGAAGTGTCGATCTGCTGGAGGGTGGGATGGCTCTGCAGAGGGACCTGGACAGGTTGGATCGCTGGGCAGAGGCCAACGGGATGAGGTTCAATGTGGCAAAGTGCCGGGTCCTGCACTTTGGCCACAACAACCCCAGGCAGCGCTACAGGCTGGGGGTGGGGTGGCTGGAAAGCTGTGTAGAGGAAAAGGACCTGGGGGTGTTGATTGATGCTCGCCTGGACATGAGCCGGCAGTGTGCCCAGGTGGCCAAGAAGGCCAATGGCATCCTGGCCTGTATCAGGAATAGTGTGGCCAGCAGGAGCAGGGAGGTGATCGTCCCCCTGTACTCAGCCCTGGTGAGGCCGCACCTCGAGTACTGTGTCCAGTTTTGGGCCCCTCACCACAAGAAAGACATCGAAGCCCTGGAG
>VWZZ01001031.1:27431-109625 GCA_013399095.1 Psophia crepitans | reverse complement strand
GCCAGGGGAGGTTTAGGTTGGAGATTTGGAGAAATTTCTTCTCGGAAAGGGTGGTTGGGCATTGGAACGGGTTGCCCAGGGAGGTGGTGGAGTCACCGTCCCTGCGGGTGTTTAAGGAAAGGTTAGATGCAGCACTGAAGCACATGGTTTAGTGGTTAATAGGTGTGGGGGGGGTGTCGGTTGGACTAGGTGATCCTTGAGGTCTCTTCCAACCTTAATGTTTCTATGTTTCTATGTTTCTGGTCACTTTTCTACTGTGTGTCTTTCCCAAAAACTCCCCACCCGTGCTGCGCTACGAGATGGCATACGCGCATGGTGCCTGTCTCCTGGCAGAAACCTACACCCATGAAATAGTAACAGGAGAAACCCTCACAGGCACACTAGGTTCCTGTTACTTCCACTTAGGGCCAGTTTCAAAGGCAGACTAAGGTGGCAGCCATCTATCCTAGCAAGAAACTATATGTGCTAAAACTTTTATAAATGTGAAATTAGTCACCTGCAATAACTGTTGTAAAATTGTTAAATTAGTAACAGTGATTATTCTCACTTCTTGCTGGGATATCAGGGAACTAGCACGGAACAGCAGTAAAAAAGGCTCCCACATAGTCCAGAAAATAGGTTAAACCAAGTGTTGCTCCCGCAATGAAACCAGAAACCTTGCTGAACTCACTGCAGGGCCTCCTGCTTGCAAGGACTTTAAGTGTCACCCTATATCCCCGCTGGAATAGTACAAACGCAAACAGGAAAGAGTGATCCATTTTTTAATGCCTGCTAAAAATTAATCTGGCATGAAAAGAATTACAAGTCACAAGATGCCACAGAAAACTGGAATGTTTAAGCTTAATAAAAACACAGTTCCCAACCCCATTTTCTTCCAGTTTGAGGCGTCAGGTCTTCAACCTACATTTCAGTGAATCCTCTTTATTTACTTTAACAAAGTACTTGAAAGCTCCCAATCAATAGCAAGGCTTCACTCAAGCATGTACTGTATCACAGAAGGATCCACTTCTTCTGCCATCAGACTGGCTTGCAGGCTTTGGATTGTCGCTTTTTTCCCCAAACGCTGTCTCCACAGGACAAACGCAGCCACGACCTGTGACTGCAGGTTGTGAGGGTGATTGACTTTACATCGATAGATGTCAGTATGGGACAAACCCAAGCAAAGAACTATATGCTCCCATTCGGGTCCCAGTCTCCTTGCAAGCTTGTTCAGCTGCTGATCTGTTGGTGAAGTCTTCAAAATACACGGTGCGATTTCAGTTGCATCTGTAAAAGAAGGAAAAGGGAAAGGGAAAGGGAAAGGGAAATGGAAAGGGAAATGGAAAGGGAAAGGAAAAGGAAAAGGAAAAGGAAAAAAGGAAAAAAGGAAAAAAGGAGAAAAAGGAGAAAAAGAAGAAAAAGAAAACACATGTCACTAGACAATGCTGCAAATATTAAGACCTTGACAAAGGAGGGAATAAGCAAAGCTGAGGTGAAAGAATTAATTCATTAAAGAAACAGAATACATACCTATAAAAATTAATTATATAATCAACCATAAGATTAATTAGAGGAAAACTAAAGCTCAGTGGACCATACTAGGGCATCTTGAGGTTTTGGGTGTCAATAATGCAGTTAACAGCATTCTATTCCAAAGCCAAGACTTCCAGAAGTAATGATACATTTTTAGGGTAGTGAACAAGAAAGGTTTTCAAGGAACATGTTTCCAGCAGCCTTCACCCTCTGAAAATCAATCTGCTTGCATCATTATGATACAGTGACAAATGACAAACATGGGACCAATAATACCTTAGTACTCCTGTTCTGAGACTCTGTTTATACACATCAGAAATAACTTTGATTCCGTTTTTACTGGGTATTACTCTGTTTTGTTGCTGAGGGCTGTTCATAGGAAATTCTTCTGTCTCCTAAGATGCTACTCACCCTTTGTGCCCTGCGATACATAGCAAACTCCTCTTGAGGAGACCAGCTTTGAGGGTTTTTCTATTTGAATGAACCTATTGGCATTGCTCAGGTGAACCCAGATGAACAGGGCATCAACACTGCTCCCCAATACAAACTGTGCTTCCTTGTCCCCCATCCCAGTTGCAGTAACACTCCTGAAAAGTCATGTCTGTGCTACAGCCCCATTCACCTGGCCTCCCTGGAGCTGTTTACAGAGAGTGCAAGGAAGTCCCATGTGCTCTCGGGGATTTCTGCCCTATGGCCCTTAGTACAGCCCAAGTACCCAACATGCCCCGGAAGGCACTCGCCATCCAAAATGATGTTTAGCAGCGAACTGGTACCCGAGTCACAGAGGACAGGATCAATACAGCTGCCAAAACAGCTTTCACAAGACGTATGAACGTAGCTGTAACTGTCAGCAGTACAATATCTCTTAGGGACTGAAACAAGTATTTCTTACAAACACAAGTGATCTCTTTGTGTATTCCCTATGGTAATCTGATCATTAAAGAAAGAAAAAAAAAAGCATTAATGCAAACAGTGTTTGTAGCAGAGTGAGAATACAGTGCTGTTCAGAAACACGCTGCATGGGATCCACCTCACCTACCTACAGACAGCCCCTCCTGAACTAATTATTCTAGGATTAATTATTGCTAAGAAGAGAAATTGACTCTTCTAAATACAATCTATCTCACTGGAAAGATGATGTCTAAAATAATCAGATGAATTACTCCTCTAAACATGCATGTTTCTCTCCATTGACTGTAAAAGGAGCACTGGGTATAAGCTCAGATGTTGATGTCGATGTTGTAAACACCCAGTGCTGGTGAAACAATTCTCTGCCTGGAAACTCAAACCACACACCAGTTGCTTTAAAAAAGGTACATTTAGAAAAGCAGCATAAGATATCTATAAGGCATATTTGCCTTTCAATATACTTTGTGATCTCAAACTGAAAATAAGGGTCAATGCAGCCTCCAACTGCTGCTCCACTCTTGTTGCTGAAGATACTGCGTCAAACCAGAGCAAAAATATCCCCAAGAAAATGCTAATTATAGCCTGTCAGTCTGAAGCAGCAGACTCCCTACAGAAGAGCTGCTTTGCAAAATCTAATTTATGGCTCCAATATCATGCTCACGGTCTCCACTACAGCAGAAGAGCAACACTAGAAAGCACCACTCCTTCATTTTATCAAAAGTAATTGTTTTTGCATAGAATACCCAGAGCCTGCAAACGTTTGTACAATTTAAGCCCAATCATACGTAAGTACTATACAAAGCTGCTTTGAGTAAAGGGAAAATTGCTTTCTGAAGAGTATTTAGGTCCCTTTGATCTTCCTGTCTCCAGACTGCCAAAGGAACCCAGGGCAAGTGCTGGTTCAGGGACAGGGCAGAGGATGCACGGCTGCTGAAGAAGGCTGAGCAGTACTGATGGGGCTGCCCTACGCTGTCACATCACACGGGATTCCAGCTCCGTGGGTAAGTCAGGATGAGGGATTGCCTTTCATCAAGGCAAATATGTGAGAATACCTAAAAGTTAAAACAGATACAGGCACACTGTGCTGTCACCAACACTACTTTTTGCTATTAACCCTTGCATTGTCTTATTACGGTCAGCTACTAAGCACAACGCACCCCTAAAGAGAGCTACCTGCCAGCCTGGGCTTTTTGCTTTCATGCTGGAATTTTTATGTTTCATGTTCACTAGCAGAATGATTTTATGATACTGAAATGTGATCAAGCAGGGAGGCCTAACAATAATACCTGTCAGCTTGTCCATCCAGCCTTTACTACAACAAGTATCTTGCCTTCAGTCTGTTATCAGCCATTTAATAAGAATAAGAATAAAACCCATCCAGGAAATCTTTTCATCTTATACTACCATCTGATTCTAATATCGATGTGGAAAATTCTGGGACAGAAGCCAAATGTTAAATTTAATACAAAGGACTGTTATTTTAGTCCCATTTTATTTTCTGTGATAGCTCTTTTTCAGCTCTGATACAAAGTCACTGAGGAAAATCTGAGACCTAAGTATTACATGACAGGCAATATTATTCAGAAGGATAGAGAAATATTTGATTGCAACAAATGCAAAATCACAAAAAGATACGGATACATTCTAGGATAAATGCCATACTTAATTTAATAACATAATGGCATTTCAGGTAAAAGGGAAATAAGTTTTCTGTGCTCAGCACCCAAACTGCTTTGAACCCATCGCAAAAACATTAAAGATGCTTTTTTTAGTTATGTTCACTACAGACCCTCAGTTATAATCTCCATTTGTCAGGAACTGCCTGAGGGAGGTAACGAGATTAGAGCAAAAGTTTCAATTATGCAGATCCCACAGCTGCATTTGAAAGGTACATTTAGGATACTGAGACCTCAATTTCGGAAAAAATGCGAAGCTCTTCTTGCTTTAGGTGGATCCGAAGTGGACGTGTACATGCTTATGTTAGATAGACGCTCCAGCTTAGCAAAACGAGGACTGTGCTGTTAGAAAGAAGCACAGCTTGGGGCACCACCGGAGGGTGTTGAGGGTTTCCCCAGAGAAGGCAATTTGTGGTGCCATCAGCTCCACCAAGCACACCGAGTGAAATACTGTGTCCAGCTGTGGACACAGTCTACGCCGCGAAGTGCTGGGGCCACACGCCACAGAGGTTTAGAGGCTAAAGCCTCGCTGCTCGCACTGAAGCCCCTGAGGAATGGGGAGCTGACGGCTTTGAGCTGGGGAGCGAGCCAGCCTGGTGCAGAGCTGCTCTCCTGGGACTGTCGGCCAGCTTGCTGGTGCAGTGCTTAGAATCAAGAAAACCCCCTTTCTCTGGGCTGGAGGTGGGGAGGACACTCTCCGCCCTGTTTTTGGAGCTGAAACCAACCCAGAGAAAGACTGGCAGCTCCTTCTATTTGAAGTTGCAACACAAGGGAACATGCTTCTCCCCATCTCCAGCTCTCACTGGTCAAGGCAGCTCATCCACCCTAAGCCTCTCTCCTAGCTATCCCAGTTAAAAAAAACAGGAGATACTGACAACTTGTGGCCTGTGTGTACATGTGTGCTTCCAGACCACTGCCCAGGACCGGGAGATACAACGGTGCTGCTGAGTGCAGACAGGAAACAGAACTGGATATAAATAGACAGTATCACAGATACGCACCAGACACCACAGAGTAACCCAGATACCAAAGCTATATATGGGGCAAAGGCAGCTCGTCACCACTTTTGCATTTCTTTCTCTTCAGGACCTCTCCAGCTTTAAGTAGGAGACTCCAAGAAGATGTTGCAACAATGAGGGGGATGGAAAATAAACTCACCCCAGCTCTGTCCCGTTTGGCACAAGTGGGGACAGTGCCACAAGGATGCAAGATAAAGTCCAGAGTAAATGGGCTTTGAATCACTTGAAGACTTCTTTTTTGCTTTTGCTTTCTCATCACCATATCTAGGTGATGAAAAAAGCTGAGATCATCTCTCAGGCTGTCTTGCGCCATGGGAAAAATCTTCGCATCAAGAAACTGACCTCTATGCTGCTGGAACACAACGGGGAGCAAGCGAGCTAGACTCCAACACAGGACACAGCAGCAAAAAGTGCTGAGGCATTTTTGGGTGATCTGCAAAGTATCCAACTGACTCCTCAGAACTGCTGGCAGCCCAAAGTGCCTTACAGTTTTGTCTAAAGGACCCTTCTCCATGTAAGTGGGACTTCTCTGTGCACAATCAAAAGCATCTGTTGGAGTTTCAGGGAGCCTTCTCCCTTATACAGCCAATAAATTTTTACATGATGCAAACAACTTTTTGGCTTTTGCTCTTTGCTGTGTAAAAGGGACTTTGATGGAAATGATGCACCTGAATCCAAAGTGCTGATGAAGTCTGAATCAGCTGCTACCTAGGGCAACTCCACAGGCAGATCAGGAGATGGTTCGGTAGCCAGGGATACAATGGCCCACCTCTTAATTAATAACTACCTAATAAATCTGTCCTTTGGGAGAGATGTTCTGGGGACTGGTCTCTGCTTCCAGAGCTGCCTCTGTATTTTATCCATTTACATGACCATGTACATACTCACTGGATAAGAAGACAGAGGCAGCCCTGAAAGATGAGATGGGAATCCAAGTCTCTCTGAGCTGCACGTCCTAATGCTGAGGCGCACAGTCTCAGCTCCTCTTCGTTCCCTCCTGATAAATTATTCCATCCAAAAATATAAAGATTTCCCTGGGAAGGGTCAAGAATGCTTCCCAGCCTCTAGAAGAGAGCCTGGTGGAGAGAAAATTCCCCTGGGAACCAAGGGGTATGCTGAAACAGAGCAAAATGGAATGCGAGAGTCCTTGGCAGAAACAGCGCTAGGCACATGCTCTAACTTTTATACAATCACATCAGAAACAGGTAGGTAATTCTGGGCTTCAGACCCTGCATAGCTGGAACAGGACTGTAAAAAGCAGTAATTGCTTAGGCATGCATCTGGCCTCAGCATCTCCTACTGATAGGTGTCGATTCCTTCAGCGATCTAGACAACTTCAGTGATCTGGACAACTAACTGTTGTTCACTTGATGCTCTTACAAGATCCTGCTCATAATTTCTGAAGAGTTCAAAACAAGCATTTCAGAATTGTCTTCAATTGTCATTTTTCCTGGCATCTGGAGTACAGTTCTTCCCTGAGAAGTGCTAAACTTAGATCAGGCAGGTCCACACGCAGCAAACCAAAGCAGCTTTGTTTCCTCCCGGTGCGAGTCCTACAGCTGACTCATGCTTCAGGACTCCTCCAGCTGCTTACCAGTTCTCAAGACACACATGAAATTGCTCCTCTCCACACCAGCAGCCTAGGCAGGCTTCTTGAAGTTGGCCAACAGGTTCAGAAGCTACTAGGGGTAGATGCCTACACATAACAGCTCACAGCAAAGGAGTACACAGTCTTGGTTACTATAGGAAATTACACTAAAAGGGCCTTTGAAGTGCCACAGAACCATTGTGGCTAACGTGCCAGCAGACAGTGACATTTGGGGCACTTCAGCTGAAGAGAAACATTATATAATAAAGAATCTAATGCCAGGCTCTACTTCCCTCCAGCCCCCTCGGAGCGCAGTGCGCTTGTTCAACTAGCCCGAGTCACAGACCCAGCAGCGCGTACTGAACGGGCATGGTCATGGTTGCCAGCCTGTGTGCTGTGTGTTTTGGCAGCCGTGCTATGTTCCAGAAATTATTTAATGACCGAATGTCACAATAGCAAACAGCTTGCACTAACCAGGTATATTTGCTTTCAAGTGAAATCCCCTTGGCCTGAGCACAACGGTAGAAGTGGGTCATGAGGCAGAACAACACTTAGCAGATCAGGTTGGGACAGGCTTTCAAGAGCAGTGAGGTGGGGTTGCAGAACTGGAATTGGAAGTTAAGTATGTAACACTCCCACTAATGGAGAGATCAGAGTCTTCTGAGAGCTGCAACCCCCCTTGAGCCACCAGAGATGCTGGATGAAAGGGAAAGCAGAGAGTAAGCATTTTGAGGGATCCCAGGCAGGAAGTCAATGACCAGATCACGGTGGAGGTCCTGGTGAGAAGAGTGAAATAAACAGAAGGCGCTGGGTAACTGCAGGGGGTGGCTTAGCTCAATTTGTTAGAAAAAGGGATGGGAGGTGACAGTGGGCCTCCATTCATGTGGCTGCTCTTCTGCTTTCTTGCTCAGCTGTTCTCTCCCAGCCCTATTCTAACAGGTGGAACTACAGGCGAATGCCTGCCCTCTTCCTACACCACATCCAAACTCATGAGCTCTAAGCCAACCTGTGGCAATGGGTGACTGGAGTGCCAGATGGGAAAGTATCAGGCCGGATATATGACACTTGGCAGGCCTGCATGCTGAATACAGCGCCTACTCCTCCTGCGCAAGTTAAAAACGATCATGAAGCATTATAAGGTTATTTTGTTGCTGTGAACTTTAGGAGGGTCTGATTCAGGACCTGTTTAAATACAAGAAATAAGCTCGAAATGCTGATCAGTGAAAAAAGTAGAACAGACTATCCAGAAACCAACCGCTACTATATAATTTGGGTGTTTTTTCTTGTTGTCATTGTTGCTAATTAAACACCAGACTGACTGAAAGGCTGAGAAGGGAACATTAGTGTTTTGCAACAGCTCCAAATAATCATGCTCCAAGAAACACGGAAAACTATTTCTCTTCTATGTATCACCATAGACATATCTTTTCTATATATCTGTGACCAGCACGGACCACACAGCCCATCCAAAGTCTATTCAAAACCACCGGGCTCGCCTCCTGGTGTCAGCGGGTTTCAAAAAGTGTTTGACCAAGGACCGAGAAAAATTGAACTGTAAATCCTGTACTATTTGAAGACAGATAGCTGACCCCATTATAGATATCTTTCCATGTCTAAAGTTAATACTCTCAGATTAAAATAACTTACAGAAGAAGATCAAAATAACTTGGAGAAGATGTATAGCCTTCTCTGGCATTTAGCATGTGCATGGCTGTTTCGCTGCCTCTCCTTGCCAAACGTGCACAGTGAGTTACGCAGGTAGCTGTGAGGTGGAAGATCGTGGCAGCTATTCCACTCCTCTGTGCTGGCTGTAGGCTCCTGCTCACTACCAAAGAGATGCCCACCTCCTGCATCCCATCTGAGGGTATCAGAGGACCCGTTTAACGATGACTGCCCAGCATGCGCTGACCTCTGTTCTCCGCTTGGGAACTCCTGCTTCTTCCTCCCATAGAGCTGACTCAGCACAGGGAATCCTGGTGTTGGAAAAACTGCACCTCTGTAGGAGCAACAGGCCCAGCTACCTTCCTAAGAATAAATACTATCTTGTTCGATGCAATCAAATAAAATCTTGGTTGGTTAAATACCTGAACTAAACTACAGAATGGAGTCAGTACTATAAGCATATTAGAAGAAAGACACCTGAAACAATGGTTAAGAAAGCAGCACATTTTTTTCAGCTGACCACTGACTATGTTATAGTCAAAAAAGTTTGACAGAGAATTTTACGTTTGTCTGAGTATATGCCGCAGTTACGCTCCACAAATGCAGGATTGTGAAGTTTCTGTACCCTGATAATTTCTGAACTGATGAATGCAAACAGCCATTAATATACAAAATGTGTGTGAATAAAACCAACCTCAGTCCGTTAGTGATCATAAAACACTTGCCCTTTAGCGTACTTCCATCGTGGTAATCTACATTTCCATGTCTTGCAATTAAATTATGAAAGGCACTAATCAAAATGAAAGCAAATATGAAATAATTTTTTAGGACTGGCTGCATTCCTCCACATCATGCTGGTTTTTTAAGACTAGTATGAAAAGACAGGAAGTTCTCTGTCTTATTTTAAATAAATTGGAATCTCATACTATGACAGCCAATTTACAGAATAAATTGTGGCTGTGATCCCGTGATAATCAAATCTATGGCAACTTTAAAGAGTCTCCCTTAAGTGAAGCAGAATCCACCCGTGGTACCAAATTCAACTCCTTCCTGCCAAAAGCTTGCTGGGACTCAGCATTAGTGGTGTAATTAAAAAGTGCATAGATCTTCATTCATTGGCAATCTCCTCCCCTGTGCAAGCTCTAAAGCATCACGCTTTGTGACATTAAATACATTTTGAGTATTAGGGTAGGAAAAAAAGACAGCATAAGATTTTGTAAATCTACAGGCAATTCAAGAACGCAGATGTTTCTACTTTGGCTCAATACCAGCAGCTAATTCCTATATTCTTTGTCACTTGCTAATGACTGCCTAGTTGTAGCTGTGGATATGGCAGCAGACTGCTAAAACCTGAAACATAAACATTCAGATTTAACGACAAAAGTTTTCAAGTGCATTCCCGCCATTCGGTCCCAGTAGCTACGCGGCATTCCTGAACTTTTGTTTTAATTCGCCTTACAGGTTTTGTACCTCCACAGGTCTCTGCCGTACCGATGGCCTTCGGTACTAACCCACGTTACACAGATTGACAGAGAAGTCGCTAAATAAATTCCTGCTGTCTTAAGTTTTCATCCTTTCCAAGCCATAGGGAGCAATCCCCGGGGTTTAAGGAGTTTTCACTTCTTCGTTTGCTTTTTATTGGGAAGAGCAGGGAGGAATTTTCAGCAGTTAATAGTGTGGATGTTGTTCTGCTTCCTGTGCTAAAAGAAGAATTACAATCCTACCTCGTATTTCTCTGCTCCTGCATACCCTGAAATCAAATAATTAATTTCATAAATAAAATGGCGACTACAGATGCATGCGAGGAAAAGAACACCTATGCACAGAAAACACCAACACAACATATACCTGCTCTCTTTTCCAGCAGGATTACCTAAGCATTACAGACAGTGTTGTCTGAAAAGCGGATTCGTTGCCCATTGTGCAATAAGCCGATTCCCCCCACCACCACAGGAGAGAGACTGCTTTTATTCAGGCCTGGGTGCTTGGAGGAATTCCCACAAATCAAGCACACCTAAAGCCGGTTCTCTTGTCACATTTATACACAAATATCACAAAGTAGCACACCCCCAATTAGTGATTGCTTCAGGTTTCTTCGCCTGGTATGCAAACTAGAACGCATGCCCAGTTCTCTTCTACACCCTTACCTTTTGAGTAGGTGGTATAACTGGGGTAGGTGGTCCATGAGTCGGTGGTCACGATTACCCCGGCCCAGATTACCTTTCCCCGAGTTTCTCCTTACTTTAGGCACTTCCAGGTGGTTCTTCAGGGTCTGCTGGTCAAACTAACGATTAGTCAATTACGCTTCTACCTCTTGACGCCTTAATGAATACATTGTTGGGGTATATATTAACTAACATACATTACAATAGGCATTCATAGCTACAAGAACACCTTAACTCAAAAAGGAACCATTTGTAACTTCTTAGCTACAAGATCATGATTAACTCTTTAATTTGATGCAAGATCTCAACAGGATTGGACTTAGTCATTCTATGGTTTTATACTTTTTTATTTTTAGCAGCATTTGATGCTGCTGTAGACACTGAAGTGGAAGTAAAATTTGCGTGCTATTTCCTATGAATGTCTATATTGTTATACATAAATAAGCTATATGCAGCAGGACTGAAGCCACAGCTAATGATGGCATCCTTGCAGTGATACCTTTGGTACAGGTCCAGCATGTAGCATTACATTAAGGAAAAAAGAAGTATCTACTCAGCTGAAAAGTTCTGAGAAACACCTGAGCTTTTACGAATTATTTGGAAGAACCACTTAAATACAGATAGCAAGCATTCAGACCTCAGCCAGAGATTTTTTTCCAGATGAACAAACATGACTTGAAAAGTTACATGGAAGGATTATGTATGACCATATTTTGGAAGTCAGATGCAACTAGTTGTTAACACAAACCTACCTGACAGACTGACAGACCGGAGACGAGAGTCTACATGCTGGCAGTCACACCAAGAGTCAACTCTAGAAACAGTGCCGAAAAAGCCAAATTCTGAAGTATGCCAGAGGATTTCTATATACTTTGGAATGCTCTGCAGTTCTTAGGGAATTCAGTGGAGTTTGATCACAAAATCATAGAATACCCTGAGTTGGAAGGGACCCATAAGAACCATCGAGTCCAACTCCTGGCTCCACACAGGACCAGCCCAATCAGAGCAGATGACTGAGAGCATTGTCCAGACACTACTTGAACTCAGCCAAGCTCGGTGCTGTGACCACTTCCCTGGGGAGCCTGTTCCAGGGCCCGACCACTCTCTCGGTGAAGAACCTTTTTCTGATACCTAACCTAAACCTCCCCTGATGCAGCTTCATGCTGTTCCCATGGATTCTATCGCTGGTCACCAGAGGGAGATCAGTGCCTGCCCCTTCGCTCCCCCTTGTGAGGACGCCATAGGCCGAGATGAGGTCTCCCCTCAGCCTTCTCTTCTCTAGACTGAACAAACCAAGGGACATCAGCCTCTCCTCATACATCTTCCCCTCTAGACCCTTCACCATCTTGGTTGCCCTCCTTTGGACACTCCCCAATAGCTTTATGTCTTTCTTGTACTGTGGCGCCCAAAACTGCACACAGTACTCGAGGTGAGGCCGCACCAGTGCAGTGTAGAGTGGGACAGTCACCTCCCCAGATCTGCTGGCAACACCGTGCTTGATGCACCCCAGGATATGGTTGGCCTTCCTGGCAGCCCAGGCACACCGTTGGCTTGTGTGTCAACCAAGACCCCCAGATCCGTTTCCGTGTGGCTGCTCTCCAGCATGTCATCCCCCAGTCTGTGTGTACAGCCAGTGTTGCCCCTACTCAGGTGCAGAATCTGGCACTTGATAATATGGCATTTTCAACCGTTAATTATTGGTCTGAAGCACAGAAAGCCGTCATTTCCCTCAGTCAAGTTTCTTCTCCGTGCTATGACAAATGGTTGTATGAAGTCATGACAATCATAAATAAAGCGCATTCATATTAGCAGTGGACTTCTCATGGTTTCATAGGAGGCAAATATTTACCTGGGTGGGCCGGGCAGCTCTGACAGAGTAATTCACCCAAAACAAAGACCACTGGGGCAATTTATGATTATTTTGTCAGCTAGGTGACAAGCTCGTCACGCAACTTTTGTCAGGAGATTGGAAGTTAACTTCTTTCAACAGACACTACTCGAATGATTATTTCAATAGCCAGAGCTGTCTTTCAAAGAGCTGAGGCAAGTGTTAGTTCCGCTGCTCCTTTGCGTACAAGAGTCTCAGCAGACTCCTTGGGCTTTTTATCTGCCCAGTACAGTAAGTGAGTAAATTTTTTACTAGCAACTTTCCTACCCAGAAACCTTTCTAAAGGCTGCAGCATTTCAACAATAAAATCATGCACTTGCACTTTAGCTATTGATACTCCTTTCATGCAACAACAAAAATCATCCTGCCAGTACGAAGGACTGCTTCTTATATATGTTTTCTTATATAACACAACTAAGTGTATATGTTTCCCTTACAGGACTTAAACCAAGTATGACAACAAGCCATTATATTTAGCCTTGATAAAACTGTTCATTCCTCCTAGGGATTTTTATTTCTTCAAGTTGGCTCTTCTTTTTGCTTTGGCTCGAGTAGTTAGAAGTATCAGAACCGAAGATCTGCGCAACAGATGGAGCTCGGTTGAGAAGAATGCCTTTGGCTGGTGAGGATCTTTGCCTGGCAGGTGTCAAACCAAAATTAATACTGCACATATTATGCTTTACCGAGTTTCAGATTTTAGTGAAGTGAGACTGCGTTCCTTCCTGACCACAAACATATATTAATAGAACAAGCCATGCAGAGCAAGCTGAAACAGTACTATCATTATGCTGAATCCTCCACTGCCTGGCATTTTATTTAATCATTTACACCCATGCAAACCAAGTAAACAAAATGCAGCGGGTTAGGTTAGTGTCTCCTTACAGACATTTTGCTCAGGGGTAAAAAGCTTCACAAAATGCCACGAGCAACTTAGACCCCTCCTGGTTTCTTTTTTTTCCTCCTTTTCTTGTGTCAGTGCCTTAAAGGCTTATGAATTTTAGCGGATGTTTCAACATTTCAAAATCCACAGGAAAAAAACAGGTACCGGTAGTAAATACACTGCTCAGCTACAGCCGGTCACTACGCCTGGCTTGCCAAGCCCGCGGCTCCACAGCCTGAGTCAGGAGGCAAGGCTTTCCGTGGGTGTCGGGATGGAAAGCTTCGGGTGGTATCATCGGCTTCTCTGCATTTCCAGGCCAGCGGGAGGCTTAGCATCACAACCAGCCCTCTCCAATGCCAAGTCACTTGAAGATCTAGAAGAAATCAATTTGGAATCTCATGGCTGGTTTGACAGATCAAGCAATTTTAGCTGACTGATAGGGCAGTAATTTTAGAAGGTTACAGTCACAGGACTTTTAATTATTTGTAAAGCAAATATGAGACTATATTTATGTGTGTACAAATATATACATATTTATTTATATTCACATTTTCAAATTCTTAATAAAAATAAATGAAAGTCTTAGATGTCTGCAAATCAAACTAATTTCCATTCTGATTTCATTTCCACAAATTCAGGTTAGGGAACCGCCACACCACCCTGTGAGAAAAGGGATGAAAATGGGAGCGTGGGTGAAGTCATTTCATAAACAGAAGCCCTAATTCACACAGCACTTTGCCCCACCAGGGGTTTGATGAGTACTCCTTTCCCCTCTGAGTCAGCGCTGAGCTAATATCCCGTGCCATGCACTCACCGGCGTGGCTCGTGGCTGCCCTGTGGCACGGCTCGCACCGGGTGACACGGCTCACACCGGGTGACACGGCTCGCACCGGGTGACACGACTCGTACCGGGTGGCACGGCACGCTGACCAGCTGCAGCCATTAGAGATCCCACGACAGTACTGAAAGTAATGAGGTGACTCACAGCTGCAGACACGCGCTTGAAGGCTGCAGACCCAAGTACCCTTTTACTCACTCAGGAATAGTATTTTGCCAAAGCAACTGAAGCAAGTTCAAAATCAAACAAGCTATTAGCAAAGATTTATATTACTTACGATATTTGTAGAAGAATTATGCTAGTGGGACAATTCATATGCAAAACCTAAACAGCCGGAAACATCTTTTGCTTAAACAATTAATTGTCATGTCTCACGCATACAAAACAATGTTTTCCTTCACAGGTTTGTAGTCTACTAGCTGCCAGATTTTGATCTAGAATTGAAATTTCAGTCATTTTGGCTTCCATACATAGCGAATCAGAAATAAAAATGTTTTAACATCAGAAATGAAAAGGCTGGAAGATCAGACAGAACGTAAAAGATTTGTTTCACTTGGTTGGGGATTTTTACGCAGCTATGCCTAACCTAAGTAAGACTAAAACAAAACGAAAAGGCAAACCAAAAAACTAGATGAGTCTGTTCCATCCCGGAGATGCAGAAATACGAATGATGCTTGTGTCCCTGGGGGAGCCAAATCTGAAATCCCGCTATGAACAAGAAAGAAGGGCTGTTATTTCCTCGACAAGTGTTCCTGTCATCACAGCCACCTCCTAGAGGTAACCATTGAAAAACAGTCTTAAAAAAGGATTAATTTTTTTTCCTTCAGCAAACATCTTTTTAATTCTACAAACTCAGAAACAAAGAGATCAGGGGATTTTTATTATGCTGAAAACTTTAGTGCCAGAAATGCAAACATCAACATCTTTCTCTTCCTTCCTTCTTCAGATGTAACTGCTGTAAGCTGGTTGACTTTATTAAAGAAATCAAACACACCCGGCAAAGAACCTTCTAATTGATTTTGGTGTTAGACAAGGCTAAGTATTTCTGAGCTTCGCATTCGACACGGTTACCTAATCCTCAGAGAAGAGCCAAACGATCTGGCAACGCGAGGTTAACACATTCTGTGAAAGCGGCCTCAAATTTCCATGCGCGGAAATGCGCCATACCACATCAGCATGTGCAAACCCAACTTTGCTGCGTACAAACCACACAAACAGAGCCCAGCTACCTAACTTGACCTTCCACTTGCACTTTAGTGTGTGTAAATATGCTAATGACAGGCACCGAGGGTTCATGTGCAAGTTTACAAGTTCAAGCGCAGAAGACAGATGAAAATTTGGTTGCAATGCTTTGGTTTTCCCTCATCTTGAGAGACTTCCAGCTTTCTAAGTCTGCCATACAGCCTAGGTGGTGTGTTCTAAAGCCAGAAAACTGACTTATTTAAATATCTTTATTCAGTTTTGTAGACTGAAAACAAGGGCTTCTTGTCTACTTAAAAGAGGTTGTCAAGACTATGAAGGTACTGCTACACCTCGGTCAGGCTTTTCAAGACACATTACTTACTAGACGTTATTTAGTGGTATTTATACTGCATTTCAATTGTTAGAGAACTTTAGGCACCTCATGAAAAGTCCTTGCTCGAGGCATCCTGGAATTTAGACTTTGATGAAGGTTTTCACTTCCAAAATTGCCAAGTGAATGGGGAGAGTCAAGCTGAAACTGTGAGGAGCCTCAATGTTTTCTGGAAGCTCTGTGCAGGCAGATTGTGAAAGTCGGGACAAGAATCCCTGGATCACCACAAGAAGCCATTAGTCGTTTTTAAACAACTCAGGTCCAAAGTGGGTGCAAAGCATTTGACAAAGAGATTCAACAGACCCCTTCCGTAAACCACACCAGGAAAGCAGAAGCAATTTTTAATACTGTTCTTTGTGTCATGCAATTATTTCCACATGCAAGTAGAGAAACTCAGTCAACCAAAGCCGTCTGTGTCTGTAAGTGTGGCAGGAGCACTCCTTTTACAGGGAACAGAAGTATATTTGGAACAGCTGAACATAAGCTTAATGGAGTAATTTCAAACAACATATAAAATTGTCTCAGATACACAACTGTAAAAAATTTGTAGCTCTGTAAACCCACGGATTGCTATTTTAAAGACAGTTTCATTAAGAAACACAGCTTGAGAGTATCTATCAAATAAGATCAGAGCTACATGCGGGGACAGCAGGACGCAGCTGAAGCAATCTGCAGCACAGCTCTGGTGCTCATCGGTTTCTGACCCCGAGAAAAAATATAATTACGGCATGAATATCCATACCAGACCAAAAGATAAAGCCTGGCAAAAGACAAAATCCTACTAGAAAGAGATGGGGAGAACTTGTCGGGTTTTAGGCAACTGTCTACAGCTCTGTATGTCTCAATCCAATATAAGTTGCTAGACTGCCAACATGGCTGTGGCTTTAATTTCAAAGTCCACATTTTTCTATGGGAAACATTAAATATGACACACTTGTCCTGTTCAACAGCAAAACAAATCTGCCTCTACTTTTTGTTCCTCTGAAGCCTTAATTTAATTGAGCAACATTTGCTTTTGAAATATATTTGAAGATGTTTTAGATATTACCTCATTTGTACGCCATCCCAGGCTTTCCAGGAACTCTGAACCAACAGCATCCTAGCCTCTCTTATATCTAAACTACTGTATTTTATGGCTTCCACACTGTACTGTCTGAAAACTCCCCATGAGACTGGTCTCGTTGTGTTAAATACGAACACGCAAGGAGAAGAGACATGGCACTGGAGAGTTTGCAATCTCAGGCGTGGGTTGCGAAAAAGGCTTTGCATGTATTAGCGTATTAGTTTAATTTATCAATTGCCATGATTGTGTTCAAATAACTCCAAAGAGCTGGGCCTACACAGGTAAAAAAGGAAAAGCACCAGAGGAGCCAACAGCCCAGCAGCTCATCCATGCTGGGTCTCCTGCTCATGACCACTGCTTTGAAAGGGGCTCACCTTCAGGGGCCGACGGAGCCCTGCTACGCCTCTGCAGTTTTAATCAGAGAACCTAATTCACCAGGTCCCAAAAATGTAAATAATAAATCGTCTCAAATAATCTCCAGTATGGAATTGAGCACTTTGGAATTTGGAAATCCACTGAGGTACTGATAACCAAAGGGAGCAGACAGCCAAAGGGTCAGTAGCTATTTCAGCTAGAAAGGCTGAAATGTTACGGAGACAAATACGCACACGTGTGCTCGGGATGAGGCTGGGGCTCCGACCTCATGGCTCCATACAGAGCGGACCCTACTAAAGCTTTTGACCTGCGGAGCTAGGAAGGCTCCGCACAGAGGAGCTCCCATGAATTTAAGATGGAAACAGTGAAGTTTTGCCCTGTTCTGTTTTCAGTCACCCAGTGACCACAGGTAACTCACCAAGTATCTGAAAATACCTCCTGTCTGTGCTCTGTGTGTGTGCAGATGCTGTCACAACAGTTCCTCAAAAATTCATGAAAAGCTATGCCAAGAACATAGGTGATCCACTGTCACTGCTTACCAAAGTATCCTCCAACAACTGCATCTCACCTCTGTTGCCAGTTGCTTCATGTGGAATTTAAGGCATTGGGTTTAATCTGGAAAAAAACCACCTTTGAGTCAAATTCTGATGCCTGCATTTACACAAAATGATAGATTCTCCCAGACAGTTTGCAGTGTGGGTTCTTTCTGGTCTCTCACTCTTACCATTGACTTAGTCTATTCCCACCATCTGCCACCTCCTCCATCTCTTTTCTCTTTCCTGCCTTGTGCTGTGGCTGCTGGAAGACTCTGGAGCTGGGGCAGGGTGCTACCAGCACTGAAAGGCAACTGATCTGTCTCCTACCCACGCCGGACAGGCACGCAGTCCATCCACCGGATGGGTGGACTCGGCCGTGTCAAAGGTATGTTGCAAGTTTTTCCGTAACAAAAATCCCCTCCTACTTTTAAATAATGAATTTGGTTTTTTATATTTTTCTTCCTTCTCCAGCTTTTTCTCTCCTTCCCCGCCTACTTTTTCAAGCAGGAAGGAGCGTGACAGGGAAAATAATAATTTCCTCAGCCTCTGTTGGAAAAAAAAACACAAAAATTTTCCACCAAGACAGAATTATTTTTTTTCCCCTCCAGTGAGGTTCAGAAGCCATTTTTTAATTTAAAATTTGCTAAATAAGTGTCCAGTTAATACTGAAGTTTGGTGCAGAAGGTAGCAGGGAGCTGGTATCTCTGTTTCCTTTAGCACAGATCCCAGCCTTAAGTGTGGCAATTTTTCTCCTGAATTGTATCTTTGCAAACTGCTTTTCAGGTTTCAGCTATATAAATCAAACCCTATAGCCCAGCATGGATGCACAGCTTGTGATGCTTTCCTTCTGCCAGTTGGTTCTGCACACCCCCGGTGTTAATCCCCACTGCCTCCACATGTTCGGGAAGCAGGGAGGAAAGCACTGGTAAGGAAGGAGAGGACCAGAGTGGCCAAAAGCCGGGGCAGCCTTCCCATGCACGGAGAGAGCGGCACAGACCAGAGCGGCCGGTAAAGGAGAAGAAAAAGGCACTGGGGCTGTTGATTTTCCAGAGGCGCTGATGGGCAGGGGACTGAGCAGGTTTGGGACCCTAGCGATGAGAACGGAGCACGTGTCTTCATCGCACACTGTCTCTGTTTCTGCTCAGGCCTCAACCTTGTTTAAGGCGTGCTTTGTCTGAGCAGATGGCAAAGCATGACGGCTGCTGGGTTAAGATTTTGCTGCCAAACCAGCCCCCGGCTGTTTTCAAAAATAAAGACTGCTGCTCTCTTTACCAATACAAAAATAGCCGTCTTTCCAATTCCCTTCTTCAAAATATTATTTTATGTATTACAGGAGCACATATCTAGCCAGATGATGTGATTAACATTACACAATTTTTAATTAACTACCTACAACAATCATCCTGCTTTAACTGGTGGTGGTGGTGGAGGTTTTTTTTTTCAGGCTACTAGGAAAATCTGAATTCCCAGCTAGAAACTCACGGTTCAGAGCAGCACCTGCACCACCAGTGCAGAAGGGGACTTATTGCTCTGGCTATATCATGTCTCCCATGAAAAAAAATTTAAAAACCTTGTGACAAAGGAACAAGCCCAAACCTCATCTGCAATAGCAAGTACATAAGGCAGGACTGTACCAGAAAAGACAGTGATAGAAACATAATCCTGATTTAGTTTATTCCTTCAGCAGCTTTTTCATTTATGTTTGGTCAGGAACCTCCTATAAGGCTTGGCTGTTAAGTGACCGGGCACTCTCCTGCAGAGCCTCCAAGGGCACGCTGTGACCACAAGGCAGCACGGCATCCTTTGGGTATCCCTCCTTCGGGCGGCACAGCAGGGCTCACCGGCACAGCGAGATGTAACTCAATGCCGCCCTGACACAGCAGCAGGGTGTTGGCCTCCTAAAACTCAACAACTATCTACAAAACATGAAATAAGTCCAGCCACCACCGCTGGCACAAGTAAGTTCCATGCAAACCAACACAAATAACAGCTGTTGGAAACATGACCAGTTCTGGGGACAAACAGCCATCATCCTCTTTCCTCCACGACTTGTCAGAGTCTGCTTGCACCTGGAAACAGGAGTGGAAGAAACACCCGAACCCCAGCTTCTCAGAAGACCACCAGCAACTGTTGCTCCAGCAACTGCGGCTGGAATACAGCAACCCTACACCAGCGACAAAGCACTGATGGGTGAGACTTTCACGGTTTCAGCCCAAATTCCGTATCATGAAGCACACATCAGCCAAGACGGCTGTTCTCCCTAGCTTCAGTGAGCCTTGGGCTGCGCTGTGTGGAATTGCGGCTTTCCACATGGAATGTCTCATTAAGAGCAGTATCTGCATGGCAGCCGCAATAGTACCACGCTTTTTTGCGTGATACAGTATTTCGAGTGGGAAGGTATTGCTTTGTAAGCTGAAAAGCAAACCAAACAATGAGCAATAAAGTGCGGAGCTTCAGGCCGAAGTTCTCCTATCTGGTGTCGGTCCCATTTCCCAAAACAGAGGACAGTTTATGCATACTGTAGACGTTTTCTTTCTGGAGCAATGCTAACACATTATCTCTTTATTTGCACTGCATATGACGTGTCCTGCACACCCACCCACACGATGGCCTGAATCTAAATCCACCCTGCTGTGGTTCGTGGGAGGAAATCCAGGAGCGTTGCAAAGCCAGTGGGTCCTGATATTCTGCAACACCACCAGGCAGAAAAGACAACATGATGGGTCCTTCCTCACAAGGCTCCAGGGTCCTCCCAGAATGATTTTAATATCTCCTGTGGCAAAGAGAGAAGGGAACGGTAAATAGACCTGTGGCAGAGCTAAAAACTCAGGATTTATGGAGTCTCTGTCCTATGCTGGAATTGCAAAATGATGCTTCCTGTCTTCCACATACAGAGCAAATCTTATTTCTTCCTCCATCCTGGAGGGAATGAGATGGTTAGGAAATTCCCTAAGCTTCCCTTACTTGGATTTCTTCCCTCATTTCAGAACCTAACTTCAAAAAAAATCAGGCCATTGAACGCAGTCTGGACTTTTGCATTCCAAACACTTCTTTCAGCATGGAAAGAACCAACCATGGAATAACCAAGCAAGTCATCCTATTATGCAACAGACAGCAAAACTATTTGAGCCGGTACACTGTTGTTTTCATTCCTTTGAAGGCTGCTTTCCTCCAGGGAATTCCAGTAACTGGACTAATTGAAGTGTGTTTTGACAAGTTAGAACAGCCCAGAAAACCCACCTATGAAATTACATCCTGGTAGCATCTTCCAAAGTAAACTGAAATCTTGGTATTTGGGAAACTACTATGCCACAACAGTTATGAGAACATAACTTGAGTTTTTGTTGTAGATAACAGGTGGTGTTACACCTAATGACGTGGTTTAATCTTCCCCCGTACGAGGCAGGGGCCCCATGGGTCATCTCCTAAAACTCTAAGCATCATAAAAACATATAGTCTTAATTTATTCTCATTTCATCTACTTTCTAAAGTCACCATCTCATCCCTAAAGCTGTCTGTCCATCCCCAACAGACAAAGAAATGGAAGAAAATCAGAACAAGCTGCCAGTGGAGATGCTAGCCTGTTGGGAAGACCGGGACCCTGGCAGGCAATGTTATTCTGAGAAAGCCGCCTTACTACTACAACCAGCAGTGCCCATGAGCCCAAACCACGTGCCACGTGCGAGGCACAGCGCACAGTTCACTTAGGTTTTCTTGGTTTATTCCACTACTCCGCAAGCCTACCAGTTTGATACTGCCTTTTGCTTGCCAACGCCACAGAAAGAAAGTATTTGGCTTTGCCTTATATAGAAAAAAATTAGGATTCAGAGGGCAGAAGCTTTAAAATGCTAGAGGTTAGAACACTTTGGAAAGTGAGCCACAAGAAGTATGGATGGACCAACTCCATTCTGGTTCCTGGGCTCAGCTGCCGCCTGGATGAGTTAGCACATCCTGGAGATATCTACCCAGAGGACAAAGGAGACAGAGGCATGGAAAAGGAAGGAAGTCCCAGACGAAAATATTTCATTTTTCCATGTTTTTCTTCCTGAATATCCCAAAACAGAAAGCAGACAGATTTTTTTTTGCAGAAGTGACCAGGATTTATTAAAGACAGGATATTGATATGAAACATTCATGACCCTCAACTTAGCAGTATTTCTCTTGGATGGGGTAACGAAGTGAATTTATTACATATCAGTGCCAAGAAGCTCATAATAAAAATACAGATTATAGTTCACAGATTCATCAACTCAAACCAGATATTTTTGAAAAAACACTCCAGCAGGAAGAATGTAAGTCTCATAAGATACTTGGGGCTACCAAAGCAGCATATGAAATACATATTTTATCCAACAATAGGATACGAAGTAAATTATTTGATTTAAAAACCCTGAAACAAAGGCAGTCTGTGAAGACACGAGAAGGAGACCCCTTGTCATGTTATCCCAGGTGTGGGGCATGCGGGGGAAGATGGATATATATGTTAGACATAAACAAAGCAAGCAGAGATTTTATTGCATTGTGACTTGATGATTTTATGAAACTTGAAGTAAAATAATAAAGCATGGATAAAGCAACACAGAGAAATACTGCAACTTCTTGGGAAGCCAGGCTTCAGCAAAGGTTCAGACAGACCACAGCCACAGGAAACCTTTACAGTAATTCCAATTCTGATCATTTGGTCCCCTCTTCTCTCCTGTTTCTGACCTGCACTTCTTTCTTTACTGGGTCATATCAAGTGCAGAATCAGCCAAGGGGGACCCATTTTATTACATTCCTAACAGTGACCTTTGAATATTTCATTCTGCTTCTGCCACACTCCCTGCAAAAAGGAAAGATCTCTCTTCAAAACAACCTCAGAGCTTGCCCACATTGCATCTGCATGGTCTGCACTGCTTCAGGAAGACCTAACAGGTCAGCATGATGTGAAAGAAAGACCTCAAATATCCCTAGGTATGGCTGAAGGCACTGTCACTACAGAAGCTTTCCATAAATCAGAGCGTAATGGACCAACTCTTTAACAACGCATCTCTCCTCATTTGCAGACATACTACCAAGGGGAAAAATTTATTTTGATTTTAATGCCAAGGATTTCCAGGGTTTTCAGTCCCTCACTTCTCCCAGCCCATCCTCAGGAAAAATAAAGAAAAAAAAAAAAAACAAACCCAAAACACGATCCCCCCAAAATCCCCAAAATCCCAAAGCAAAGAAAAATAAACCAAACCAAACAAGTAAGTACCACAGTGTTTCTAATTGCCTTCCAAAATACAACAAACAAAAAAGCATTTAAAATTGCTTTAGTCTGGGGAAATTACTAATCATGAGATCTCTGGTGCACGTCTGTGTTTAATAGAGAATGTAATGGAAAAAAAATTAAAAAATAGACCATTAGTGACCATCCAAGAAAGATTTCATGAAAAACAGGGTGGAAGGGAGTTTGTTTGGATTTAATGTTTCCCCAGAAGCATGTCTAGTCCAAACATTACACCACAGGTCAAATGGAGGGGAGCCAGAAAGCGAAACACTTTAAAAATAGCCCTTAAAAAGGAAAGTGAAAGTGGCCAGTCTAGTTCCACCTTTCGTGACCATGAAATGCAAATTATGTGATGAAAACCAAATTTGGGCTCTGGTACCATCATTGAGCGTCAATAAATACTGAACCTACACATGGGAAGTCCAAGAGAAAAATATAGGTCCAGCTTCTAAAATTAATTCTTCCAGACTTAGCAATCCAAGCTGGTACCACTGCTTACAAGTAAAGCATACATTAAAATATTTCAGGTTGCAACTGACAGTTTAAGATGACATGAACCGTCCTCAGCCCTCTGTTGCAGCCCTTCTAAGCCGCCTCCTTGCAGATGAAGAAGCTCAGCAAAGCTCTCCCACGAGACCAACTGCCACCAAGATCAGAAAACTGTAAGGGGCAGCTGCCTTGGTAGTATTTTATAGCTGTAAGGTTAGCCTTGCGCGCCTGCTTCACACATTGCAATACTCACTTTACTTTAGATGTTCCTTCCAACTCAAGGAAAGTAACCTTTTTAATGTTCAGTAACGCTCAGACTTTGCATCCTGATGATCATGTAGGTTCATTTCTCCTTTATAGCATTTCCCTGGGACTCAAGGTTGAAGATGCTGAGGGAAGAGAGAAGGATGGAGATGAGCATTATGGCAACGGAAAGCAGTCACGTCATCCCTAGTAGATTCTCAGAAACAATTCTCACAATCCCTGTCAATGCCTCTCATATTGGCAAGATCGCAAAATGCCTGTAAGGCTATTTTTCTCTTTTCTCCAGCTGCTCTTTGAGAAAGAGATGTGCACCATTAAACAGGGAACCAGGGGGCTAAGCATTAAATTGCCTGAAAGACAGAACACTTGAGGCCCAAACAAGCTAAATGTCTTCGTCAAAGAAAAGGCAATTCCAAATTTCTTGTCAAGCATCATTGAGAAAGAAGAGCTCTTACTCGGGGATGAAATGACCAGCAGCTTGCAGCACTGAAACAAGAAATACAAGCTTTGGGTGAACAGTCTGACACATTCTCAGAGGATGCTGACAAGAACTTTGAAAAGCTAACCTCTCCTGAGGTTCATGAGGCTGAAGGGAAACCCGCTGAGAAGGCAGGGGAGGTGGCACGTATCTACTCTGATGTGTCACCTTGCAGGAAAAGCAGTAGCCCGATAAAGTAGCAAAGGAGAAAAAACTGAGAAAAGACAAGTTATCTATGTTGGAATTGACCCAGAACGGGAGATCTGCTCCAATACTGCAAGCTGAGCACTTCAAGCTTCAGAAGCAAGCAAGCAAGCTCGGCATTTCTTACGAGGAACAGGCAGACATAAACAACACTCCAGGGAAAAGACACTGATGAAAGGTATTGTGCTGTGTGCTTAAAAAGAGAAAACTGTTCCAAACAGCTAAGAGCTCCACAGAGGTCTGAACAAATGAAAAGTGGGAACTGTAGACTTGCAAGATTTTAAAGATTGGATTTTCATGGGACCTTCAGATGCCTTCCTGAAAGCTGAGGCTCCCTCTATGCCGTGCACGGAGTGAGTGAGACTTCTGAGACCATGATCCACGATAGCTGGCAGACTGAGCAAGAAAGGAAGAAATGAGAAATGCCAAGCCATACTTGATAATGTGAGAGCCTAATACAGGGCCACAAGGATGTATGTCTCCATTCATGGTTCTCAGCCTATGATCCTCTTCCAGAGCTGGATAAATGCTTCATTTCAAAAGCAAGCAATGTCACAGTCCTTGCAATGAGATCTGAGGACTGGTGCTGTCGCTGACCGAGTTTGCCCAACATTCCTAGGCACCCACAGTTCATTTCTCAGGAGGTTTGCATCCATACCTCTCACTTCCCAGGAGACTGCTCTAACATCTTTCTCTTTCCTAATGAAGTTGTTCTTCTGGCTGCCCTTAGGCACTGAAAGCATGCAGGGCTTTCTAGCCTCCTGCCTCGGTGTTCACAACCAGGGGTTGCTCGAGAGTCTGCAAATGACTACTGAAACTCTGGGCCTGAGCTGCAAAGGGAGATGAGTCTCGAGCAGGACGCAGCAGAACTTCCTGTCCCAGCTCAGCAGCGGAAGCCAGGGAGGAAATGGGAAAATTGAGTCAGTTGAGGAAGCAGTCCTGGCCAGGAATGTCTTTGGTTTCTAAATTGCCTGACTTTAAAAGAAAAGAAAAGAAAAAAAAAAAAACACAAAAAAAAAGAAAGAAAAAAAGGAAGAAAAAAAAAGAGGCTGTAGTAGAAAAAGCCCAGTCAATCAATTAGTCAGTCATTTCCAGTTCAAATATTTCCATAAGTGCTTGGCAGTGTTTTCTATGTAAGGGATGTCTACTGCTGGTGAAAGATTTCTTAGATGGCAGAGAATTTCCCTTGATGACAAACTCTCCTCAGACAAGCTCCAGTCTGGGCAATTTCCCTTTGGAAGACCTCACAACTTGTTAATTTGTTCAAGCATTCAGAGTCTTCTTAAAAGAAAAGCCATTTGGCTATCAGTTGCATTTCCAAACCCGATACAGAGAGAGGCAGTGCTGAAGTGTGGGAAAATTCCTAAATTTAAGACACAAAGAGCATACTATGTACCTGACCTGAATACCCTACCTTCATAGAAAACATTTACACAAGTCCTTGATGTGTCCCAAACAGGTCTACAAACAAGCAGCGTTTAAGAATAATTTTGTCTGCTACTGAAAATTCAGCCTCATCTGAATTACAACTTGGCAGCTGAATGCTGGCAGTTTTTACACAGAAAATTATATCGCTCTAAGTAAAGAGAAATACGGCAATCTCTTCTATTCTGATAACCTAAACTCCCCCTGAAGTTCTAAAACCTAAATAATTTTATATTTGGCCATGGTTTTGAATTTAGGCATCTTTTCTTACAGAAAATATTGTGGGCTTTTAGTCAGCCCCATGAGCTCAGCAGAGATTTACAAGATAAGGAGCTCATGATCTGGCTCTGCAAGCAGGCAGCAGTACGTTCCGCTTATTAAAGCTGTTAAAGCATATATGAACATCACGGCAGTTCTGCCATCTTCTGCTCTGCTGCTGAAGGGCTGCGTCCTTTGAGACCACCTTCTACACTTTGCGCGTTAATCAAACTGGCCTTGCAGGTTTACTGAAAATCTGGAAGGCTTTGCCAAGAAACTAGAAGCTGTTCTCCCCAGTCCATATCTTCCCTCCGGTTCTTCATCACAGCCAGCCAGCTGCCTTACAAGCCAAGTGATGCACATACGAACACAACGCGCCACGGTCCAAACTGGAGAGCAGGGCACAGCCAAATTCTGATTATTAATCCCAGATCATACCATATTCCCATAAAGGAATGTACAGGCCAACCAGCACGCAAGTAGGATTATGAACACTAATGACACAAAGGCAAATTTTTATTATGATACATAAGTGTCTCCATTGTGCAACAATGCCTACAAATATCTACTAATTTCTTCCCAAACTTCAAAAAGTGGTTGCAATGCCAGTATTGGAGGATCTGCAATCACAGTATTTGGTGGCTTTGTCTTATTTTTCTTTGTTAGTTATGCCAGCAAATCACATATTAGGACAGATGATAAATATTCCTCATATTGGAGAATGCTCTAATGCTTTCTTATAAGGAGATCTAAATGATGCAGTTTCTCTTTCTCTCTCTCTTTTTTTTCCTTCTGTTGTTGAGGGGTTTTTAGCTTTGAAATAGGAATTGAAGTGCTCCTCAGCCTCAAAGTGCTACTTTAATATCACCCATGCAACAATTACCTCTGCAACAACCTTCATTATATTAAAGTACACGCTCTCCTTCTGTAGCTCAGTGTGAAGACTAGCTGGAGAATAAAAAAAAAAACAAACCAACAAAAAGCCAATACACTGAAAAGCCATCGTACAGGACTGTGCCTGCACAACAAAGGTGAATATACTTCCTGCAGGGAAACTAAGTATCACTTAAGAACTGCCTACCTTTGTTTGAAGTTTAAAAAAAAAAACCCCAAGTGAAGTTCCCTCAGCTATTCCAACACTCATTTCCCTGTAACGGTGCAGTCTTATGGCTGAAAATGCACACAGATTACTGCGCAATTCAAGAGTGGTGCAATATGCAGTCATGAGGAGTTAAATAATGCAGACAATTTTGCTTTCAGAGTTTTCTTAATTTTTAATACTTCTCTTAGCAACCCACATATTCTCACAAGGTCTCTTTCAGTACAGAGCAGAGGTTTATATATGCCATTACTTTCTCTCAATAACCAGTAGTAGTGTTTCGTTCTATTGCGCTCTAAAGATACGTCTGTACTTGCTGGCTTTTAAAAAACATATTTACCTATTGACATTCTGAGGTTTTAAAGCAAAATTTATTCTGAAAAGTGGCTTATCAAAATGACATTAAAATTCTGCACCTTTTATGTCTCAGTGACTGCCAGATAAAATTAATCCCATTTACAAAGTATAGGCTGGAGGCAATTTTTTGATGGTGTCTTTTCTTAACTCTGAGCCTTATTCACTGCCCGGGAGCGAAAACTCAGCCGCGTTCTTTTTGATTCGGTCATTAACCCTGGTAGAAACAACTGTGCAGAACAAGACACGCATTCAGGAGAACAGGGCTGTGGAAGCAAAGGCAGACTGTGGTAACTCAGAAAAGGGTTAATTCGGTGAATAGAAAACAGTTCACAGCTATGCAAAAAACCCACCAACAAACAGTATTCTGAAAAAAAAAGAGACAAAAAAGGAACTAGTGAGTTTCAAAAGGGTGTGTGCAAGGCACGTTCCTCGTTGATGAGTAACTCTCCAGCAAGGCCATGAGCAACCGCAGCACCATGAGCGGAGGTAGAGAGAGACCGCACAGCAGAGCTGGACTCTGATGGAGCTGAATGGAAAGACAAAAGAGTTTTGCTCCAGGATCTGCAGTCCCAGAGCACAGCTTGGATATCAAATGACAAACCTCCTCCACGTCCTTGGACAGAGAAGGTCAGGTGGAGAGCTGATGCCACGGGACGATCCAACGGGGGCCCTGTTGTGGTACCGTCCTGCCCCATGCTGGGCTCTGTGCTGCCAGAGCCGTGGGCTCAGATCATCTATCTGGTTATAACTTTGTGAAGTCCCGGCTAAGTTGGACCAGCAATAATGATCATGCGTATAACCAACATGTTCCCTGGAAAGAACGTGGAACGCCTTACGCTCTTTGCCATATATTTATGCTGTGAAGCAAGCCCAGCTGCTGAAGTCTCAATGGGGAGAGGGTATTGTCAACTCTACACCAGCCAGTTTGGATCTCTGAAAGTGGTCATGGCTTTCTCTCTTCAGCCTTTAGAAATCTTAGTAATTGGGGGAAGTGGTTGAGAAAGAAAAGAAGACCACACACAAGCAATAGGAAAATGAGCAGTGTCCCTGAACTCATGCTCCTGGAATTAAAATGTTTCTGTTGTTAACTACCTTTGGCAGCAACGAGATCCATCACAGGAAGCCCTGCTGATGTTTATCAGTTCTCTATCAGCTTCTCATGAATTGCTATTTGCAGTTTCTTTTCTTTCTCTTGGGCAGAATTTCCAATTACTACATTGCAAGACAGTAGGAATTTAATTATATTACATTTGAAACCACGTTGAGGAATCATACACAAAAGTATACTGTGGAGAAGCTGATTAGTATTTTCATTTATTTATTTGCAATGTCCAAAAATAAGCAGATGAAAGGAGAAAGGAAGATAATCTTTATTCACCAAACAAAACTAGGACGGGCAGATTTGAAGTCTGATAAAAATAACTGGTTGGATACATTTCAAGGTCCATCTCCCTACTACAGAAAGAAAAGGGGAGCTGTAGTAGGACCACATTTGCTTTATTCTTTCATATCCTGATGGGAAAGACAAGCAGACACACAGAACATGAGTAGACTCTGACAAACAATGCCACTAAAAAATATCTAGATGTGCCCTCATGAGTACTGAGGGTAATAACCACTTCCCTCGATCTACTGGCTCTGCTCCTCTTAAAAGAGCCCAGGATGCTGCCGGCCCTCTTTGCCGCCAGGGCACAGCGCTGGCTCGTGCTTGCTTGCTGTCACATCCCTTCGGCACAGGTGCTCCCCACAGTCAGCCCACAGCCTGTATCGTTCCTTTCCCAGGTGCAGGACTTTGCATCTGTCCCTACTGAAATTCCTGAGGTTCTTGTTGGCCCATTTCTCCTGTCCACCCAGGTCCCTCTGAATGGCAACCTTCTGCTTTAGCACACTGACTGATTCCTCCGGCTTGATGTCATCTGTAAACCTGGTGCGTGTGCACTTGGTCTCCTCCCCGGGACACTGATGTTAAACAGGGCATCTCCCAGGACAGACCCTGTGTCACTACGCTTGTCACAGGTCTCCAGGTTGAGTATGACCCATTAACCACTGAAAGAGTCCGCTCCAACCTCATACGACCACAGAACAACAAGAAATTGCATCACTTAAGCAAAAATGAGTGTTTTCACAACAGCAATATCCCAAACTGCTTTGTGGGCTACAGTAAGTTTCAAAAGATCATTAAAAAAGTATCTTCTTATTTGAAACTGAGTCTGTGAACACTAAAAAGCCACCATCTGTGCAGAGAATATATAATCTTCTTGAAAAGATTATTTGTCCTCATCTTTCCCATTTGGTAATAATTTTTTATGTTTAGTACCTATCACCATGTCAGCAACACTCACTGAAAACAAAGGAACGGGCAGACAGATGCACACCACCCTTAAGCACAGGTGCTTACCATACCTACCTTAACAGGCTGCTTGTAAGTAAAAAACAGTACAAAAAAAATTAGCTTTTTTCCTCACTCTGCGATTTGCCAAACTCATAGGCATGGGATGTTCTAGAGGCTAAAGTAAAATTGGGTTCAAAACAGATTAGACAAATTCAGAGGATAAACAGTCTCCAGTGACACGGTGATCCAAATGCAGCCTTTGGACACCCTGAGGACCGACACGTCTCCATCACTATCTCCTAACAGCTTCTTCCAGAGAAGCCACACTGTGCTGGGTAGGTTCCTTTTCCAAGCCAGTCCACAGCTTCTATCAGGCCTCTCTAACAAAGACAAATGCTTAAAAACAGGGCCTCCCATAAAAAAAGCCCAAATTTCCCATCAACTCCCTCAGAGTTTCATCTTCAGCTCTAGCAAAGATCCTACCCATTTGTCTAAGCTGTACTGTTACTCCAGGCGAGTGCTAGATACCCCTACCAGGCTCCCATGTGATATCAGGCACTGTGACGCAAGAAACAAATCAAACCAGACGTGCAAGTCCGGATCATGTGAATACCCGCTGTAATTATAAGAGCGCTTGCAGAGCCTCTAGAAATTGGTATCTCTATTCACAGGCTGTCAGCATCTTGTAACATACAGTATCCATTCCTCAAGGAGCTGGCTAACCTGGAGAAAAAGATCTGTCATTTGCTTCAGATAATCTTCTTCCAACTCTGTCCCCAAAATTCCCCTTTGCTGTTAGGCTGCCGATAAAACTTCAGCAACATTCAGAGCCCAGAGGTGCTGAGCTCAGTGCGTTCCAACTTGCTGACAAATATCACTTTATAATGCACTGTGGACCATGGTGGTTGGTTTGTTTGTCTGTTTGCTAAGTAATTGCAGTGGTGTAAATAAAAGTTGGCATTTCTGAGAGGCCCAGCAGATTAAGATCTCTGTTGGCTGGCCTAAAAGACAAATAATTTCTTTTTCCATAACTCAGAAGAAGGAATTGTTTCCTGCTAATTAGGTAAGAGGCAATGAAAAGTGTGGTGTGCTGATTGGGCAGCTTGGAATGTATTGAGGAGGTGGGGAAGATGACGTGATATAGGATGATGACAGTGTTTGGCTATGATATTATGATATACAAAGTTTGAATAAGATATTTGTAAGGTCATTGTGACATTGATTCCACTCAAAATTCAAAAGCGGGGCAAATATAATAAAAGCAGACTTCATATAAAAAAAATCAAACCTGATGGTTTGATTTCTATGGTTTATAAAAGGCCATGTACGTGGAGCTTCCTCCAAAACAGTGAGCCTATCTCTTTATCTCAACAGAACAAGATGACAAAATTTAAGTACAAACGTCATCTCAAAGTGCTGGTGGAGTTATGCATTTTAAGAGTACCTCTTTGATTTTATTAACGAATGTTTCTCCTTACACAAACTAATAACTTTCCTTTAAGCATTAAATGATTTATTCTGTGCTATGACAATTTATGTCAAGTATGACTTGGAGCAGGAACCATCTGCAAAATCACGACGACACTTTGTATTTGCATAATGGTCCCTGGTTAGTCCCTAAGCCCATAATAAAATGCATGTAATAAAAATAACAACAAAAACACACCACTTGAAGCAATGTTTAACAGTCAAAAAATAAATCTCACAACAAATACCAATCACCCAACAACTTACTACTTCCTATCATCTTCCCAGTCCTGCGTAGAAGGATCAGAGCTGTTCCTGTGTTCTGAACACAAGTTCCCGGGTATTATAATCGAGTGATTTCTGAAATGCATTATAAATGCCATTTTTATTCTTAGACCAGTTATTTGAATGAGCAATATTTCTCATAGTTGGAATTTCCATAGGTGAGTCAGATAACAGCAGCTAATCTGCTTGGAAATTCGTGTCTGAGATTTCTAGAGAAGCCAGTGGAGTTCAGTGGGGGCTGAACCCCAATGCACTGACATGCTCTTGGAAGTCTCAGACTTGGCTCAGAACAGCTGGCTATTTCTGATTTATTTGACTATGGACACAATTCAGCATGTTGTCAAACACTGCCACTGATTTCAGCGGGAAGATCGGAGGATCACAGGCAGTGACAGAAGTATGACCTAGCTACAGGAGCCTCAGTGTACTTTCTGCTGTCATAAGGAGATAAGTTCACTAAATTATGGGTTTCTTAATTGCTCCACACATTATTAATTCATTGCTGACTCATCTTCAAAGCCTTACACACGCCCAGGATCATCAGAAAAAAACAACACGGTGTATTGGTTGTATCTTCCATCTGAGGATCAGAGGGCACCCTATCCACAAAGCTATGCCTTTGTGAATTAGCCAGATGTTTTCTCCACTTTATAAATGGACATGTTGAGCTACAGTGCTTTTGCTCCTTGCCCATCCTTGCCTTGCATCTATTTTTCCAGAAAAGTCTGACTGAGTTCAACAGAAGCGATGAGGTTCACAGAATTACTGCGCACAGTATGTCAGCAATAACATGGGAGGGCAGGCTAAACCCTACCATATGGCTCCCCACTTCCCCTGCCAACCCCAGCCTTAAAATTGCATTGACAGGATTCTCATCTTTTATGTTTCCTTCCTTGGTCTTAATCGCAGGACTGTTTTCTATCTCTTAAGGGGAGTTACGGGGCTCCGCAGCTCCATTCAGAATCACAGAATCAGACTGGTAGCGGTTGGAAGGGACCTCTAGAAATCCTCAAGTCCAACGCCCCTGCCAAAGCAGGTGCCCTACACTAGGTTGCACAGGTAGGCATCCAGACAGGTCTTGAATATCTCCAAAGAAGGAGACTCCACAACCTCTCTGGGCAGCCTGTTCCAGTGCTCCGTCACCCTCACCATGAAGAAGTTCTTTCACATATTTGAGTTCAACTTCCTGTGTTCTAGTTTTTGGCCACTGCCACTTGTTCTCTCACTACCCATCACCAAAAAGAGTTTGGCCTAGTCCAATTGCCTCCCACAGTTTAGGTATTTATAAACACTGATCAGATCTCCTCTCAGTCTTCTCTTCTCCAGGCTGAAGAGACCCAAGTCTCTCAGCCTCTCCTCATCACAGGGAAGATGCTCCAGGCCTTTTATCATCTTTGCTGCCCTTTGCTGGACTCTCTCCAGGAGATCCCTGTCTTTCTTGAGCTGAGGAGCCCAGGACAGGACACAGTACTCCAGATGGGGTCTCACCAGGGCAGAGTAGAGGGGGAGGATCATCTCCCTCAACCTGCTGGCCACACTTTTTTTAATGCATCCCAGGATGCCATTGGCCCTCTTGGCCATAAGAGCACACTGCTGGCTCATGGTCAACCTGTTATCCACCAGGACCCCTAGGTCTTTGCAGAGCTCCTCTCCAGCAGGTCATCCCCTAACCTGTACCAATGCATGTGGTTATTTCTCCCCAGGTGCAGGACTCTACACTTGCTTTTGTTGAACTTCACCAGGTTCCTTTCTGCCCAACTCTCCAGCCTGCCCAGGTCACACTGAATGGCAGCACAGCCTTCAGGTGTGTCTGCCACTCCACCTACCTTTGTATCATCAGCAAACTTGCTGAGGGTGGATCCTATCTCATCATCTAGGTCATTGATTAAGATATTGAACAAGACTGGACCCAGCACCAACCCCTGGGGAGCACTGCTAGTCACAGGCCTCCAACTAGACTCTGCACCACTGATTACCACTCCCTGAGCATTGCCAGTCAGTCAGTTCTCAACCCACCTCACCATCCGCTCATCTATCCCGTACTTTCTAAGTTTCATTACAAGGATGTTGTGGGAGATAGCGTCAAAATTCCTCTATGGTTACACTATGCCGGTGATGAGAAGTTTCCTGGGGCAGTTGTTATCAGTTTCTCCAGTTTGTCCAGTCTTTGAATTTTGACTGTGGGTAGATCACTGTGTCTTTATAAAAAAGATTGTATCCATGTCTGTCCCTTTCAACATTTTATGCATATCTAATCCCAGACTTCAAGCAGACATTATACAAGTGTGACACTAGCTGCAGTTCAATGGCCAGTGCTGGTGTGATTTTGCAGTGGTACAGCTAGGCTCCTGCATACTCTTGACTGTCCTCAGACAGAGGGACATGGGGATAGGTTACCACCACCAGGATGGTCTCTCTGATGAAACCTCAGGAGCAGACACAAAGTGGTCTACAGGCTGGACAAGTGTGTGTCTTAGCAGAAGCAGCTATTAGACACGACCTTCCCAGGCATGTGCTACTTTTCACCCCATCTCATGACGGATGAGTGCTACAGCAACAGAGAGTGGTCGGCTGGATGAGGGACCACGTATGATCTAGAGTTAGATGCTGAACCCACTGGACCTCGTCTAACCTTTGGCATTAGCACAAGCCATTTTATTCCAGATTGTTGCTCTTGGCACTAGGTTGAAGTGTGTTCAAATTCAGGACAAATTTATGTTTGGCTACAGCACATCTTCCAGAAAATCTTTTAGTCTTTACTAAAAAAAAAATATTTGATTTGTCAACCAGCACCCTCCTTCAAAGGTTAGTCACCTCTCTTATTAAAAATATGAACCCTGCATCTAATTTGAAATTTTCTGGCCTCAGCTTCCAGTCACGGACGCCTGTTATGCCTTCTGCTCCTGTTAAAGCAACCTTTTAGTAACCCCCTATTTTAGCATCGAGTGTTCTCTCCCCATGAAAGCCCTTACACATTGCCAATGACCAACGCTCTAGTTTCATTTTAACCGAAGAACTCAAACTGTTAAGTTTAACTCTCTCTTTCAGTAATTGGAGGTCATGTAAAAAAAAATAAACCTTGTTTTCCCTCACTTCTTCATTCTCTTAATTAGAGCCAAATGTTAGAAATATCCTTAGAAAGACAGAAATAGGCAAGACATCCCTGCTTGGCCTAGTTACATAGCATGACTCAACAGTGGCCACAGAGTTGCAACACATTAAAACTTTTTTTTTTTTTAAAAAGGAAAAGTACTACTTATGCAGGCAGTGAGCCAAATTTACTCCTTGTAAATCTGGTATAGTATTGAACACTTATAAATTATTAACTAGCACAGAAGTTAAAAAGTTAAACTACAACAAGAGGGAAAAAAAATACCCCAACCGGAACAGCAAAACAGTACGCAAAATCACAAACTTCAGATTTCACCCTGATTTAGCTTACAGTATGAAAAAATTTAGTCACATCTGAAAAGCCGTAAGATTGCAGTGTTATGTGGCCTTCTTCCCTCTAACGCCTAAAGAGCTCATAAATTATTATTGCTAACCTGCTTGATCCAAAGTTCAAGAATAATTTTTTGCATTGATTTCATGTCCTTTTTTTTTTTGCAACTAGAATTAAAAAGAAGACAGCTTGAAAAGTTTTACAAATTATTTATTAAATTAAAATACATTTTTCCATCTTAAAAGTAGACAGCTTCAAGCTCAAAATTGCACCTGAGTTTCACAGCCTGTTGAGATTTGAACAGCTCGCTAGCAAATTCACTGGCTGAGAAAGCAATGCAGCTGTGTATTAGCTACTGCTTTTATCCCCAGTCCTTTCATGGCAACCTGAGAGCCACCTACGATGAGAAGACTGCTTGGTGGCGAGGGGAGAGCAGTGGATGTTGTTTATCTCAACTTCAGTGATGCCTTTGACAGTGTCTCCCATAGCATCCTCGTAGACGAGCAACGTGGTTTGCTCCAGTTAAGCGGACAGTGAGGTAGACTGAAAACGGAATGAGCTGCTGGGCTTCAAGGGTTGCAGTTAGCAGCACAAAGTCCAGCTAGAGGCAAGTCACTAGTGGTGTACCCCAGCAGGAGATACTGGGGCCAAGAATATTTAAGTTCTTCATCAATAGTCTGGATGATGGGACAGTGGGAACCCTCAGCAAGTCTGCAGATGGTACAAACCTGGGAGCAGTGTCTGACAGACCAGAGGGCCGTGCTGCCATCCAGAGGGAGCGGGACAGGCTGGGGAAATGGGCCAACAGAGCCCAGTCCTGCGCCTGGGCAGGAACAGCCCCAGGCACCAGCACAGCCTGGGCAGCAGCTCCCCAGAGAAGGGCCTCAGGGCCTCAATGAATCACAGAATCACAGAATCATAGAGGTTGGAAGGGACCTCGAAAGGTCATCTAGTCCAAACACCCTGCCAAGGCAGGACCACCTAGAGCATATCACACAGGAACGTGTCCAGTTGGGTTTTGAATGTCTCCAGAGAAGGAGACTCCACAACCTCTCTGGGCAGCCTGTGCCAGTGCTCTGTCACCCTCACAGTGAAAAAAGTTTTTCCTCATGTTAACCCAGAACCTCCTATGCTCCAGCTNCGAGACAGGCTGGGGAAATGGGCCAGCAGAAACCTCCTGCAGCTCACCAGCGGGAAGGGCCCAGTCCTGGCCTGGGCAGGAACAGCCCCAGGCACCAGCACAGCCTGGGCAGCAGCTCCCCAGAGAAGGGCCTCAGGGCCTCGATGAACGAGCTGACCCATGAGCCAGCAATGTGCCCCTGCAGCAAAGTGGGCCAGCACCCCTGGGGCTGCGTCGGGCAGAGCACCGCCAGCAGGCCCAGGGCAGTGATCCTTCCCTCTCCTCAGCCCTGCAGAGACGCTGCTGCAGCGCTGGGTCCAGCACGGAGCTCCCCAGAAAACGAGACACAGACACGCCGGGCTGAGTCCACCAAAGGGGTCAGGAAGATGACGGAAAGGCTGGGAGCAGCCGGCGTATGAGGAGAGGCTGAGGGAGCTGGGAGCGTTCAGGCTGGAGAAGGGAAGGTCGGGGCGATCCTATCTGTGTGTGCAAGCAGAGAAGTAAAGAAGATGGACCCAGGTTCTTCTCAGCGGTGCTCGGCAAGAGGATGAAAGGCAGTGGGCACAAATTCAAATACAGGAAACTCAACTGAAACACAAGAAAATTTTTTACTGAGAGAGCGATCAAACACTGGACCATGTTGCCCAGAGAGGGTGTAGTCTCCATCCTTGGAGACGCTCAAAATCTGATGGGTAACATACTGAGCAACCTGCCCTGGCTGACCCTGCTCCCAGCAGGAGGGTTGGACTAGAAGATGTCCAAGGATCCCTGCCAGCCTCAACCATTCTGTGATGCTGTGACTGTGCATGTGAAAGTAGAAACGCTTTTCATTAGGGCTATCATTTTGCCTCTCTGAGAAGTCACTTGCTTCTCGCTGTGAACTAATGTGTTTTGATAATTCCATGCTATGTAGAATTTTGTTCTCTTGGCTTTTTTGATAAACATTTCTTTTTCTGTGCTTCATTCGCTCTGTTAAGAGGAATGAAATCCTCCTAGTCTGAAAAAGCCTAATGTGTTTTAGGGGTGAAAAAGCAGGAAGAGGAAGATAATACAGGATGAATGGTCAAATATCACTTCATATGCTAGCAGAAAACACAACAGGCTATATTTAGAGAAGTCAGCAAATAGACTCTTGGAGATGGCTTTGTCAACACCCATGATAAGTGGGACTATCTATATACTTGAAGTTAGGCTTGTGATTAAGAACTCCACTGAATAAGGGCCAGAGTATCAAACAAGGAAGCCCCTTGAATTCTGCTCAGCATATGGACAAAGTTTAGAGCAATAAAATCAGCCAAGCAAGCCAGACTAATTCAAACGCAGCCACAGACCTTGCTGACTTTTCATTAGTTGTCCCTACTAATAAGGATAAACCCATTAGCCCTTGAAGTTACATGATTTACCTACAGAGTTTCTATGCCACAGGTACCAATTTGCAATCAGTTTGGTCTACATTCACAACGCTGCTAAGAAATTATTTGCATTCACTCCTGAACACAAGTGATTAGAAAAAGACACTAAGGTTCCTGAACATGTTCAGATAGCGCCAAAATGGCAAAATAGCTTTGCTACCAGGAAACTGAAGTCATTCTCCAACACACACATACATGCCTTACAAAGCAAATCATCCTGAGATATCCACTGATGTGCACCACAGTCGTATGACAAGTAGGCCATACATTTATGACACACCATAGCAGAAGCACAACAAGTAGTTTTATTCATTATCGGGACATTTTTGCAGAACCAGGGGATCACAAACATAAGATACTCGAATTTCCATTGTGCTTTAACATAAAGTTGGCCCTTAAGGTCAAGAGGACTTCGGGAAGAAGGACAAGAGAGTTCTAACCAGTTTCAGCACAGCTCACTAATAAATCAGCTTAGCGACTCTTTCTCCATTTAATTTAGATAGTCTGGAAGGAAAATAAAATGATAATTTGGGGATAGAAGATCTCAGAATAGGTAGTTGTGTTGCTAGGGAGTCCCACTCAGGCTGCAATTTGGTGTGGAGAGTTGGATGTTTTGGGTTTGTTGGGCTGTTTTGGGTGTGCATGTTGCTTTTCTTGTAACTCTTGACAGAAGTACCTGAGAGCTGTGTGGTTTTATGCTGCACAGAAAACACCACTTCCTACCTGTGGGGCTGGTGAACAAATATGCCCTAACCATAATCAGAGAGCTCTTTTTTATTATTTCTTGAATAAAAGAAATATGGGAGGAATCAGTTTCTCCCTTGCATGTTTTCTCTCCTTTGCATACAAAAATAAGGCAGCCCCAAGATTAATTTTACCATTTAACACACAAATTCAAAAGTGTAGCCAGTAAATTTTCTAAAGAAATGACTGATGAGCCTTCCCCACCTTCCACAGCCATGAAAGGGCCACAAGGTGCCTCCAGTTCCTGGAGGTACTCTGGTAAAAGCAAAGTCTAGTTCAGAGAGGAAAAAGAGAGATATTCAGTATTCTGGCTTTAATGCACAGATTCTAATAAAACGAGCAAACAAACCTTGCGGAGAAAAGAGTAACAGGAATGGGGGGAATGCTCTAAACACTCAATGCACCTGCTCCGGTCTCTCTAACCTGAATAACTGCAACTAAATTTCAAGGATTTCTTTACCAATGCTGGCTTTAGAAAGCTCTGATTTACTACAGACAAAAAGTACTTCAAGTCACTTTAAAAGCCTAACAGTAGAATAAAAATAAAGAGCAAAGCAGCAACTATGGCTGACAGTCCCTGGTTTCTGCGAACCACTCTGCTATTTGTATCACTCCACCAAGCAAAGCACACACCAAATGGATGTTCTGGCAGAGGTCCCAGATACCCATGCCACTGAGTCACGGTCACACCACTCTTACTGTTGGGAAGGAGTGAGCTACAGCAGCAGTTCTTCAACATCTTTTCCCCTCTGCTCTCCTGGGATACATTCCGAATACCCTCTCCTGCCTTGCCCAGATGGCTGGAGAACTACTGGCCCTGGGAGAAATAAGGAAGGGACAGATGGAGAACTGCAGACTGCATCCGATGAGGAAAGAAGACCACAGGGAGGGCAGCTAGCTGTGACTGGGCGGGGGTGGCAGGACACAAGCACCCAGCACTGACCACAGCTAGAGGAGGGTAGGCTGGCAGCCTCCATGGTGAGAGACTGATGCTGCACTGGCTGCTAGTTACCACATGCTCCTGCTTCTCCTGCTCGCTGTGTTGTCTGCCCTCCTCCTTCATCTTCCCCAAACAACTGAAGACTCCCCCACCACTGTACCAGCCGCTTCTTCCCAGGTATTCCCTTTGCTCTGCTCCCTGAAGCACACCGCGGCGCAACACGCCCCGGCCCCCCCCAGTATATTCCACATTCCCCGTCAGACAGAGGTGTGTCCCGGCTTGGCAAGCCACCATGCTGCATTGCTGGGAAAGGAGAACAGCAAAACATTATATGGTGTGAAAAGCTGCTTGGATGGGAGGGTAGGCAGCTGGTATGTGAGAGCAGGAAGATTCAGAAGGAAAAGCTGCAGAGCAAAGCCAAGCCCAGATGAGACACTGAGTGGTAGGCACAGTAACAGCAGGAGAGAGAAAAAGTAAAGACAAAGATCTTCCTTCAAAAGAGCTGGAAAGGATTATGTAGGATTGTGACCACATCTTTCCTCAACCATCCAGGCATGCCTTCCAGCTAAGCAGAAAAAAGGAGACCTCATTTTTTATTATGCACAAGGAAACTCTGGGAAGCTTTTGAGAAGAGTGGTTATTCCTCATTCAGGGGACAAGAAACAGCTTTTTCTTCTGCAGATCGTGTCAAGCGCTGAGATAATCCAGGTGCTGGTTTCTTCCTGAAGCCTGGGAAGAGCCCTAACCATGTACAAAATATTAATGAGCAGAACAGTTAGCTCATTCCAGAAAGCAGTGGGAAGGAAGAGCAAACAGATCCACCAGACTATGACAGGATCTGTGCATGCTGGGATGCTTTTGGGAGCAGCAGCATGGGTGAAGATGGAGGCGTTGGTCATACTCAAGGCCCAGAGAAGGTCTAATAGAAGGGACCGAGGATTTGGAAACCAGGGAGTGGAAGCATGAGGAGCTTGAGGTTTCTAAGAGGGAAATCATGAAGAGAGTCATTACTGGGTGAAAATGGAGAGAGCTCTCTAAGAAAGACACTGAAACATATATATATATATGTATGTGTATATATATCCATCACATCATTGTCTTCCCCTCTAGGGAATTAGCATCACTTCTCTATGCTCCATGCTGGGTGCCCTGGTGAGGTTGGGGGTACACCAGATCATCAAGATGGGAGAGACCCTGCTGCTGAGTAAGCAGGATCCAACACAGGTCTCACTGTCTAGTAAAAGCCACCACAACCCTGAAGCCGGATTTATCATTCTGCTAAATCAATGCAATTTACACTGTGTACAGGGCAAAGACAAAGGAGGAGGAAGGCAGTTTTCTCAATGCTGTTTAGAGGTGGGACATGAGTCACACTATACAGCCTTGAACCTGCCTCTCCCCTGCAGGAAAGAGGTCCCTCTTCCCCACAGTCCCACCAGTGGAAGGGACTGGCAGATAGAATAGAATAGAATAGAATCATTAAGGTTGGAAGTGACCTCAAGGATCATCTAGTCCAACCATCCCCCCACCACCTATTACGCACTAGACCACGTCCCTAAGTACCATATCTAACCTTTCCTTAAACACCCTCAGGGATGGTGACTCCACCACCTCCCTGGGCAACCTGTTCCAATGCCCGATCACCCTTTCAGAGAAGAATTTTCTCCTCATCTCCAACCTGAACCTTCCCTGGCGCAACTTGCAGCCATTTCCCCTTGTCCTGTCACTAGTTATCTGCGAGAAGAGGCCAACCCCCAGCTCACCACAACTCCCTTTCAGGTAGTTGTAGAGGGCAATAAGGTCTCCCCTGAGCCTCCTCTTCTCCAGACTAAACAAGCCCAGTTCCTTCAGCCGCTCCTCATAAGACCTGTGCTCCAGCCCCTTCACCAGTTTCGTTGCCCTTCTCTGGACACGCTCCAGGGCTTCGATGTCTTTCTTGTGGTGAGGGGCCCAAAACTGGACACAGTACTCGAGGTGCGGCCTCACCAGGGCTGAGTACAGGGGGACAATCACCTCCCTGCTCCTGCTGGCTACACTATTCCTGATACAGGCCAGGATGCCGTTGGCCTTCTTGGCCACCTGGGCACACTGCCGGCTCACGTCCCGGCGAGCATCAATCAGCACCCCCAGGTCCTTTTCCTCTACACAGCTTTCCAGCCACCCCGCTCCCAGCCTGTAGCGCTGCCTGGGGTTGTTGTGGCCAAAGTGATGAACTTGCTGGCCCAGTCTTGGTGGGTGGGGTGGCCATTTGGAGGACAGGCAGCACGAAAAATCACTGGGTATCTCCAGGTTACCAGATTTTGGATGGTTTATGTTACCCACTTCTGTGGTCAACATTGCTGAGTGGGAAGAAAAAGTTGTGGTGCAATCCAATAAAAAGAAGGCTCCAGCAGGAGAAGGGGATGACAAGCTAGAGACAGACTTAGTAGGTGTCATCAGAGGCACTGTGCACACGGGGACACTGTAAGGGTCACGATTTGCTGCCTCTTCCTGAGGGTTGTGTGAGTCCAGGAGGGCTGTGACGATGGCAGCCAGCACCAAGTCCTGCATGAGGCACTGGGGAGTGGGACAGCTTCAGGAAAAGGTGTTGTGCAGATTACATCACATTTAAAACACGCTTCATCACTCAGGCATACACTCTCCTTTCTTATTTGCAGTTTGCTACCTCATTTTCAGCCATTCAGATGAAAAATTGTTCTCCAATACAGCACAGGCATTTACCACACCCAACTTCGATGCCTGCTCCCAGCAGCACAAGCACAGAGACATTTTATGGAGGGATCTTCTTTCTTTTTTTTTTTTTTTTCCTTGTTATTTTCACACATTTCAGCTAGCCAGAGACTTCTGACCAACGGAATCGTGGCATGTGAGAAAACTCTCAAGGTTTAAATAATTAATCTGAAATATTAGAAGCTTAGTACTCTACGGGAACCTGAGGCAAAAAAATACAACTGATACCAGTATTATAAGTAAGTCTGCACTAAACTGGCAACTCTGCTGCTCCTTGGTAGGCAGAAAATTGCAGGTTAGGAAGAAGAAATGCCTTGCAAATACAGAGCTTTACTCATGTTACCTGTTACAATGAAGTCAGAAAATGGATGTTACTCCTGTCACCTGTAACTGCTACAGAGTGGACTCAAGCCAGTCTCTACACACACCTACAAGCGCCAACATGTCAAGCAAAAGCATGCTTATCAACAGGAATGTAGTCTTCTCAGTACTGAGAAAACTATCATTTACTATGGTCGACATAAAGCAAACACCAGCTATCAGAAAGGAGATCGGCTGCATCATTAGAATCTACCGAAAAAACTCAGCTGAAAAAAAAGGAAAATGAAGAAAAGGAAAAGCAAGGCAACATACAAGATGGCAGTAAGATCAGTTATCTGGCCCATCAATCTAAAAGAGCAGCATTAAACCTTGAAATGGGTAATCACGTATCTGATTCTGAAGGTCGGTGCAGAACCTCACACAAAGGCAGGGATTACGCCCTGCTTACGCACAATTTGCTTGGCTGGCAGCACACAGCCATGATACGCTCTAGCATTGGTCCTCACATGGGAGAAGTGTGGAGTGCTATCCCAGAACAAGGAGCAGGAAGGTGCTGCTTTGGGAGGCGGCCAGTCTTAGCTTCCTGAGGGCCATTTGAGGGAGGCGAGATACGGGACCAAATGAGCAGCCCATGCCCGCTGGAGGAGAAGCTGCTGAGACCCAGGTCTGCTGTGAAGGCAAGCAGTCAGCCCTCTGCGGAGGCGTGGAAGAGCTGATTTCATTACCATTTGTTGTCTGTTTCGGACCGGCTTTCCCCTCACAGACTGTTGGAAAAGATCCTCTTTGCACATGTCAGTTCTTCTTACTCATAAAATAAACCCGGGCTGTGACAAATGAGGTATTTGTCGCCGTGCACTGATTGACTACTGCGAAAGCACTCGTACTCTTGATTGACAACTCAATTAAGCTGAGCTCAGAGTCTTTCACCAAAGACATTATTCACTTCTCTCAGGTGGCAGAAACTGTTGTAATCCCAAACAGGATTAGTGGAGCTATATCATTTTACATCATGTGGGAACCAGCCTGTTTACCTTAAACTGCATTTAACTTCATAGGCTATTTATTTCATCTTTTCCCAGGAGTGATTATCATGATCCTGAAAAAAGAAGGAGGAGAGCTACACCCAACAAGATAGGTCTGGCAGCTGAGAGACACATCCTGAGATGACAGGGCCAGTGAATTTCAGTTCCTAAAACCAAGCCTGAATTCTGCTGATGCGATACCTGCTTGTATTTCACATTTACTAGCCTAGTTCTGCCTTCCTTCTCTTCATTTAAAATAATTTAAATAACAGTAGGCATTAACAAGAGATTTGTGCTTGCAGCCTCCAGTGCTGGTGATTGAGGGAGGGATGTCTTCTGCTCTTCGTCACTAAGAACAGCATGGGACCTGAAAGCCTAGAGGAAAATGCTGCCATGGTTTCCTCTGAATACTGAGCATCGCTGGACTTGGGCTCTGAGAAAAGAAGGGTGGGGGTGGAGAAAATATGAAAAATGCAGAAAAGGACTAAAGATAGAATACTTCTGTGGAAGCAGCTGGAAAATGAAAAGAATAAAATGAGAGAAAGGTCACATTTTGGCATGTTTAATGTGAAAAATGAATTAATAGGAAAATTGTAAGAAAGAAGGAACTTCCTGCTTTCACAAAAATCAGTGAGAATAAAAAGCAGATATGTTTAATTAAGTGCAGAGGAGAATTAAGCTATTACATAACCCCTGCATTTAAGAAACCCTAGTTTTTATTATTTAGCTACTTACCCCTTCCTTTTTTGTTTTGTTATTAAAATCACTCTCTTGTAGACGGCAATGCTCGTTTGTTTAAGGTAGCAAGAATGTATCTGCAATTACTGTTTGTGGTTTTTTGATCCACAAAGTGCAATCAAATTATATTAAACAAGTTTACAAGATAGCACGTAGAGTAACAAATTAGAAACCTCTATTTTTCTGCTTTCTAAACTTAAAACCAAACTCACTGAATTGAAGGCTTTATGTTTTCAAATTCTAAGTAGAACATTTCTTAGTTCCAGAATTCCTGGAAAACAGTAACTGAGAAAAAAACTAGGAACAGCAAAAACTCAACAAATAGCAACTGTAACTTAATTAAAATGTACCTAATTTCATACTCAGCTGCAGGAAACACCTGTAATTGTAACAGAAATTTTGGTCCCTTATTCAACTATCAGAATGAAATAATTCAACAATATTCTATACTTTAATGTGTTTTTAATATAGATTTTGCTGGAGAGGGAGGATCACCCACTAATTTTTCAAAAACGTTAAGCTATGCTATTCTATAGTTAAAAAAATCCTCAGTCTTCAGAAAGAATAAAACTGTAAAGCTGTGATTCCAACAAAGAAGCTTTAAGTAATTTCCCAATTACTGTAAAAGATTTGTATGAACGATAAGAAATTATTCTTAACGTTGCCTGCACTTTTTTTAGGCTCAAACATACAGTGAGAATTTATCTTATTAGGATCAGCTATATTCAAGAAATATGGTGCTTTTGTCTATTACTTACACTTTTCAACAGCTTCAAACAGAACAGTTAATTTATAGAAGCATCTTAATTTTTCGGGAAAACAAAATATTCTTTGAAACTGCAGCTTTAAAGTACCTCCGTTAATAGGTACAGTCAAATATTAAAACGCTTTCCTGCAATGCTGCTATGCTGGGGCTTTTTTTGTATGCGTTGTAGTCAGATGTTCCTCTAACACAATAACAAGCAATATTAAATTCATTAACTTTTACTACGCTGTGTGCAACTCCTCAGTGTAAGTCTTTCTATTAAGCAATTCATCAACTGATTACGGTATATATTTTCTCGAGAAGAAGCCAGTAACCGTGGACCAGATCCAGCAGCCTTGGAAGCCAGGAGCAGAGAGCAGGAAAGAGGGCAGGCTGTTCAGGAGCTTGGAAGGGGACGGGTTTTCTCACCGGTTTTGTTGTTACAAGCTTGGGGCAAGGATGAGAAAATAATGACGGTGACTATAGCAGCAGTGGGACAGACTCAACAGAGACAATGATATGGATGTGGATATGGATATGGATAGGGATAGGGATATGGATATGGATATGGATATGGATATGGATATGGATATGGATATGGATATGGATATGGATATGGAAAGTGAGGTGTCCCGCATCCTTGATGGGCTATTTGACAGATGCTTTTTTACGCAGGGAGACAACCAGTACAGCCCAATACTGTGGCAGAGACTTGGCACAGATTTGCCAAAATAAAACAACCCAAAAATCCCGTAGACAAAGGTGACTGCATAAGCAGAGAATGAGACCTACGATCAGCGGAGGGAAAGGGAACATGAGGAAAATAGCATTACAAGAAGAGAAAGGAACAGAAACATCGAGGGACTGTCAGGGATCCTGACAGTGTACTGGAGACTGCAGCTAACACAGCAAGTAGGATGCTCCACCGACAGGAGAAAGGATGGAAGAGAAAGGAGTCAGATTCGTACCAACACCAGGCAGAAGAAGAAGATACACACAATGGGAGACTGTCCTTAACAAGGGCTGAAAATCCATCATCTGACTGGATCTACAAATAAGATTGGTGTTTTAAATGGATATAGGATATGGAGTTAGGTTTAAAAACAACCCTGAAATATCTTGCACTTAAAAGATATGACAATGGGCAAAGGAATGTCAGTGAGTGAAAAATGAGAAAGAAAACAGATTCCATACTGCAGAGTGCAGTAATTGAGAGGAAACACAGGATTATGCCTAATCCAGTAAGGGAAATGGATGTGGTTAGTGAGAAACAAGTGAAATGTTTGTGTACTAATACTTAGGCCACAGACCAGAAAAGAAAAAGTGGAATTTTAATTGCTGGTGCAAAATGTGAAGCAATTCATTGCAGGAATAACAGCAAATGCACTCAGGACCAGAACACGACTGTGTTCAGGAAAGGTAAAAATAAAGTAAAAATTATGGACTAGAACTGAACATGAATAATATAAATGGCAATGTGATAAGAAGGAATAGCATCGATAATACAAAATCTATTTAGGAGAAAGACGCTCTGCAGTAGACCTTCAGTTCCTTTGCCGTGGATTTCTTCCATTTTTCCCCAAAGAAGTTTTTGTCTGACACTCAAAAGACACAATTTCTAGTAGCAACCAAGATTTTAAATTATGAGATACAGATAGCAGAACAAATGGATCTACTAATGGCAGGGGCCAGTTATTTCCGGATGTGAGATCCGATCTATTTCTTTACCACAGACTGGTTAAACAAGAGGGTTTGTGGGTATTCTTAGGGTTGATTTTGGGAGTAGCAAAGATACCTGTAATACAGGTGGATTAAGAAAATAGTCATAAGTTGAGAGACCATTATTTGCTTTGTTTAAACTAAACAAAGAGACAAGCAAAATGCCTGCAATAAATGTTCAGGACTTCAAAGGGGCAAGTTTGATAAACCAAGAAACCAGTTTATTAAATAATCACCTGGCCTGAGGCGTTATCAAGTAGGAAGATCTATCTGAGCTCGTGAAGCATTGCTATAGAAACGCAACTGAAAAAGCAAGATCATGAACAAAAGGACTGAAAGCAAAATTTGTTATAAATGGGAAACTCATCAGCTGAAAACGTCAAAGTCGACAAACCCATAAAATAACATAGACAGTCACCCTGTCTCATAATCATAAAAGACAAAGACACTGCTAAAGTGTATCAGATGTGCTTCTGCTAGATAAAGATCACTGCAGTGCTCCTGCTCACTTGGAGCACTGCGCAAAGGTTTTCATCACCCATACCAATGGAAACTGGTCTACAAACTGGTGCAGAGCAGGGTTACAGGCAAGCTTCTCCTAGATGAGAAGAGCACCTGAGGAGCTTGGCTTGGTTAGTCTTGGAAGACGTAGCCTGAGAGGGCTACTAGATTTGTTTCTATAAAGGTAGTAAGTAAAAGAGGAGTAAAAGAGGAAGTAAAAGAGCTACTTAATTAAAATTACAATGTTCACTCAAGAACAAGTGGGTATAAACAGGCCACAATGAAATTCAGGCTGAAGTTAGAAGAAGGTTTCTAGCCTGACCGCGCTGAGGTTTTGGAACATATTTTTAATGACAGTAGTGAAGACAAAAGAACTTGACGGGATTTTGATCAGTTTGCAAATGGCATAGCAGGCAGAGGTTGCCTGGAATCGTAACAGAACGAATGCTAGGTTCAGGAAATCTTTTCCATTCCTAATTTAAATAAAAATTTGTTCACTGAAACTTGGCAGAAGTTATTCAATGCTGTCTTTTAATGGCTGTCTTTGTTACTTCATGAAATGTACTTAAAAGGATTGTTAAAAGGAAAACCTTACTGTTGAAAGACAGCATGGTGTTTTGATGATGCACAAACAATAAGTATCCTGGAATTCTAACAAGCACACTGAAAGCCATTAAAATAAATTGCAGCAAATTCATTAGGAACAGTGATAACTACAAAAACGAGGAATTATTGAAACAGCTTAAAGTTCATGCATTCTGGAGTTATGTATTTTGGTAGAATTCCCCAAATCCAATTCCAGATTCCAAGTGAAAATTCAATGCAAATAATCTGATACCTATTCTTCATGCCCACTGGAATCTTATGTTCAGACATGTACAACTGTACTGCAGAAGAATTTCTCTTTTTTTAACACATTCATCTCTGTGCCGCCTAATCCCCAGAGCAGAAGTAAGCCCCTGGATTTATAAGGAAGGGAGCAAGAACAATAGGAAAAAAAGATATTTAGAGCTCATATAGGGTTGCAATCTTCCAGGAATTTAAAGAATTATTTTACCAGGTTTTCTCGAAAACATACACACTGATGGTTCTGAAATACTACCTTAAGTAATTCTCTACAGAGGAAACTGCAATTTCTCTCTTCTTTTGGGACTACGGAAGAATTCAAAAGTGAGCTAGTGGGAGACTTTAAGCTCAGAAGTTAAATTCCTGAAAATGTTTAAGTAAAATAGATACCAGACATCAAAACACTCACAGGTTAAGATGGACCGGCACCGTCAGCTCTGAGATATCCCTGAAAAACAGCCTCGAAAGCTTTCAAATTATTTCGTTTAACTGATGATAGGGAAAACCATCTGTGGTTAGGACAGTGGACTGGGACTTAATAGTTCAGTTCCTGAATATGCCATAAACTCTGGGGAAACTATTCATTCTGCAGATTAATTTGTTAGCTGCAAAAGTAAAATAATCATCTTTTTTTCCTTTGCCCTACGTATTGAGGCCTTCACACCTGGAGATGGTGACTGACAAGAACAACGGGGCCGGTTCTCATTTTGCATTTCTCACGTTACTGCGACCAGGGAGTTGATCACACAGGATGACTTTGGCTTCATCGGCTTATTCCCACTCTGCTGGACTGACCAGGCTGTGCTTTTTTTACAAGTAAAATCACACAACAGCCTGGAACCCAACCACGGCAGGAGTCGACTGTCAACCATATCAGGTCTACATCAACCTGAAAGACTAAAGTTCTGGCTCGTAAATGAATTACATGTGAAAGAAAGGCAATGCAATCATAACCACAAACCCTTGCATTAATAACGTCTCATCTTCAAATTCAAAGGTCAAATTCAGTCATACTGTTAATATTTAAGTAAAAATAGAAAGCACATTTTACTTTCATCTTTAATATTTTTTCTCTTCACAGAACATACTGTACATTTTAAGGTGTCTACAGCAAATGCTAGTTTTATTCAACTTCAGTACCTCCCAGCAACATAAAAAAGGAAACAGAATAAAACCCAAGGATCTCAGTCTGAGCAGAAAATGCCACTGCATGTCTGAAGAAGATTTTGTGAAAATAAGGATTACCACATTTGCATAAAAGTTGACTTGTTTTAATCCACATTTTCTAATGGGAGGCCTTTCATAATTTTCTTTCTGATTATTATTATTATTCCTACAACCTATATGGCAACACGGAAACCCATTCTAACTCCTGTGAATTAAACACCTACAAACTTCCATCTTCGTTTAAAAAAAAACCCAGCAGCTATGAATTAATAAGTACTACTTAATATGACACAGGACAAATTCTAGCTGTCTGGTATGCAGAGAGCACAGTTTTATTATCTTCCCTCTGACTGCCAAGAAATCCAGTGAAGAGATGAAGCGGCAGAGTAGATGGAGCGGCTCTTTCAATAGATCTGGAACACTGCCCGTGTTAAGCAACTTCCACATCACGGCACATAGTATTTTGCATTATTGCTGAACGACTACAAAAAAGGCACAGATTAATCCTACGCAGAAAAGAAATAATCCGTGCTGAAAATTGTGCCAGCCAGAAGGCAGCCACTCACAGTAACACTGCTGGGGACTGTTTTTCACAGGGAGGGGGAGACAGACAGACAGAAAGACATCACCCTTCCATGCGTGAGGCTGGTCTGTCGTGCACTGCACACCGACAAAAGGAAATGCTTCGAGTCTTTGTGCGAGGCTTTATGTGAGTAACACCAAACTGACATCCTCAGGCAGCCGGGTGCCTGTGTTCTGCATTCTGTATCGGAAGCATTTGTCAGACTAAACCAGTCTCACTACATGATTTTACAGAGCCAGTCCTAAAAGTCAAAAGGCTCACTTTGGTCTCCTGAGCCTAGGAAGGGCCTCGGTGAATGAAGAGGAGAGGAAGGCCAAAGAGAAAGGGTCTTCCTGCGGGCATCTCCCTGCAGAACTGGAACTTGCCTTTGTGCTTTAAGGTAGATGTTTTTATTACATGGTCATCACAGGCTGCATCCCCAGTGAGCGCACACTGCTCGCTCTCCTGCAAGCCAGCCATGTTCGGGGAACAGAAGTGCATCAAATGCAACCAAATGGGTAAGGAGGTCAAAAGTTAAATCTTTCATAATCTCGAGGCACCAGATTTCAACAAGCACATTCTCAAAGTAAGGGAGAGAGAAATCCTTGAAGGGCTATTCAACACCGAAATACAAACTGCAGCTCATGAAGCCTCCAAGCCCCAGCCTGCAGGAAGAGCATGGCAGGTCTCTGCTGGAATGGGCAGGTCCTGGTCTCACAGCTCTCCCTCAGCCACAGGGCTACGGACCTTCATCGGAAACAGGTTGCTGAGACAGACAGGCCTTGTGTCTGGATTCACGTGGCCATACTTAGCTTATTTTTATGTTCACGTTTTCTCAAAGTCTGTTCATGCAAAAAAATACACTCACAATATGCTGTTTCAAAGAGTTAACACATGGATTAGGAGAAATCGGTGATACTTTCTACAAAACTGCTAAGCGTGAGCAGCTTACACACCAGGATGAGAAAACAAAACAAAAATCTAGAAATGGCAGGGACGGGAGAGGACGTTTATTCTGCAGATTTTTGACAGAGTAGCCAATTTGTTTTTCAAAGTTTGTTTCCATAATTAGCAGGGGCCACATTTTGACATTATCAAGAATTCTTTGGAGGATTCAAGTACCTTTGCAAAAGGAAAATGGAAGGAGAAGCTCTAAATTGCTACAAATCTGAGCAGCACAGTATTCAGCACGTTAATACCCTCTAAAATCAGACCTTCTTTATTTGTTTTTCTCTCCCAGCACTCCTCAATATTAGTTCATCTAACGCACATTGGAAGTGTAAACTGAACCTGTTGATGAAATGGGTGCAGAGCTCTTCCTCCTATATAAAACCCAGGAAAGAAGGTTTAGGAACAAAATCAGGGCAGTGCTTTATCTACAGCAGCACCAGAGATGGGGCTGGGACCAAGAACGTGTGATATAGGGCAATGCTCTTCCCTTCTGCCAAATCTCTGCTCCAGACATGTGAATCCGAGATCCTTTTGGCCTACCCAGGAACTGAGAGATGATACAGCTCAGCCTTTGATATTCTCCCTGCCTTTACACAGTAACGAAAAAATCAATGACCAGGGGAAAATTATCAGTCTATCAGGATGTTCTGTACCACAACAAGAACAAAGTTCCTGAAAACCTCCTGCTGTGCCAGGCAAACTACAGCCAAAGACAGAAGGGCCTACCGGTTGTAAAGCATGCTGTTAATTTTTGCTTTTCCCTTCCTCTTGCGGGCAAAACAATCTCAACTCTGGGAATTTTACTTAATTCACTTTATTGTCAATTAACACAAAGTTTTAACTACTGATTCATGGGGGGGAGGGAAGGAACACATGAACTTCTCCCTGTTCCTAGCCTCAGTCTCCCTTGTTTTCTTCACACGCCACGCTTGCTCTGCGGGAGGACAGGCAGCTCTTCCTTCCTGCTGTGCCTCCCTTATGCCTCCTGCTGCATGCATCTTGTTCTCCCCTGGCCCTCTGAGGACCAGAGTGGGTTCCCAGCCATGTGCCCAGCGACAGTCTCCTCCCAAACGCCTCCTCCCGCTCGATCTCGGTGGCTGCTCTTCCCCCAGCACATGTGGGCCAGGCGGTGAGGGCTGCTCAGGGACCAGCAGTGGGCAGCTCACCAACATCCCCCTGTTGTGCACCCCACGGCCCCCTCTGCCCAAACCCCACTTACAGACCAAACCCTCCCTGCCAACAAAACCCCAGAAGCCAGGGCTGTTGTAACTTCAGAAATCCCACTGTGAATCCTTGCTTTGAACCAGCAAAATGAGGAAAAGAAACAGCAAGAGGCCAAAACATGCGTTGCCCAGGCATCTCCTAAAGCTGCAGCAGCAGGGCTGCTAACAAGCATGCAGCTGACATCAGCCAGGCTGGGTTTTTGCAAGCAACTCCTTCTATTTTTCTTCCAGACAAAATCAGTTTCAGCAGCAAAATCCAGTTGTCCAGGTGGGTGTCTCTGGTTTGGGGGCAGGGAGGGGGTGTTTCAAGCACAGGGAAAACGCACCGGCAGGGTTTGGGAAGGGGCAGGTGTTGCATCTGCTGGGGTTGCAGCTGGCACAGCCAAGCCAGCGGGAGTGTGGATTTTGTGCCAGTAAAACTTTCAGGGTAACGCTCCAAAAGTAATAGCTGTAAATATTTATCTTTTATGCTTAAAAAAACCTGACTGCACATAACTGTTAGATGCTGGTGCATGCACTGGAGGGACAGAAGGGGAGGAGAGTCAAGGCCCTGAAGGTTGTCTGCTAAGCTCCTTCTAAGGTAAATTTTCTGTAGCCTGTTAGCAAGAAATCATCCGCTTTTAGAGAGAAGCACGCATTGGCGTGTTTTGTTTTCTCAGAGAAGTGTGGAATTTGAAGCCAGGTCCTTTGGCTTATCTGTTGTAAACCATGACTGCTTCTCAGCGCCACACCACTCAGTATTTCCTAGAGAAGGGATTCTGAGAAAAAAGAAAGAGCCCCAGTTCCCTAGAAGCATTAAATTAACACAAGGGATCTGTAAACGAAACAGCAGAGGTTTGAAAGCCTTACCCTTTACTGTTTCCTGCTTTCTTGGAAAAATCTCAGTATTAAAACAGATTGGATTACATTACAGGACTAGTTGCTGCTGAAGAATTTTATTTTGGGTTATAAAACACAATGTTTGCTGTTTTTCTAATTCAATTTGCTTTTGCCTTCGTTATGTCACGGTGTTACTAAAGTTCCTGTGAGAAAATGCAGGTTGTTATTGCCTGCAAACTACCCCAATTATCATCTGCTCTCACTTTGCAAAGTAATCGTGGGTAGAAACTGTGTAGTAAGTATTAATGCTGACCTAAAGAAGTATATCATAATTTCAGATCCATTTACAGCTTTTGCTTTGGGCATACAAAAAAATTACATTAAGAACTCATCGTGTCCCCTCCGCCAAAAAAAAAAAACCCCAAACCCTTAAAAGATTAACACATCTCTAAATTAAAACAAACACTGACCATAACACTTCCAACCAGTTTACATCTCTGAATTATAAAATGTAAACAAGTGATCTTGCAAAATTTATTTTCAAGGGCTTGTGCCTTAGTAGTTAAGTTTTCAGCTAGAATAACACCACCAGCAGCCTCGCGTGGGCTCAGAATAATTTCACCACGAAGGGCTGACTGTAACTCCAGCCCTGCTCCTGCAGTCCTGACACAAGGAAGACTCGCATTTAATACAGTGGGATTTTGCCAGGTGATAGCCACAGGATCAAGCTTCCTGGGTAGGATAAAAATCTAAAGCAAATTTTTATATTCACGTTTAAATGTTTTAAGTAGGTGAAGTGAAAATTCTTGGCACTCCCAAATGAGATCAAAGATTGAGGGAGGAAAAAAACCAGAAGATTCTTGGTAGCAATATATTTAGCACCTTTCTTGGAATGTAATTGTTACTGGAAACTTTGGGGGTGTATCCATATGCGTTAACCACTCTTGTACAGTAAAGTCCAGTCTCTGAACTCATAAAAGGATTACACAATATTCTAACTACCTCAAGAGACATGATAATAATCATAAAATCATAGCATTCCACAATAATCCTAAAGATAAAGGGAATAATTAATTTGCAGCTGGAAAAAATATGCTACTGCATATGTTACTGCCATTACAATTTCTCTGCATACTGCAGTGATGCTTCTCACATAGCAAGTAAGAACAGAGTTAAAAATATAAAAGTGGCAGGCCTAGGCAAGTAATTGACTCTGCCAAATTTATAGATGCATGTAAAAATTTGATTTAACAATGTTTTTTCTCAAAGTGTTCATGGGCTATGTGAAAAATGGGGGGTCGAGGGGAAGCTGCAGTGAAAACAAGTGATGCAGGTCAAGATCAGATTGTTTTTCCTGTCGTCTTTTAGTAATATTCATCTGCTCGGTTTAATCTTCCTACTGCCACCTGTATGCTAAAAACAGTGAAGTTTTAATAATGAGCTTTTAACAACACTATAATGCTTGTAATCAATATTCCTTCTTGAAATGGCACAGCATAGCACTATCAGATCTGAAAAAGAGGGAATTGTTCGAGTGAAAATCTATAGCCACTGCCCAGTCTGTGTGCTTGCGTTCTTGAGTGTTTGTAAACAGTTCTGTTTAAAGGTAGGAGAGTAACAGGACAGTCCATCAAAATCCCCTATACATTCCTCTTGGCAAATATTTTACCACCACCACCTTGACATTTAGAAAAGACATACATCAATCCAAAACCAGGCTGTAGAGCCATTTTTAAGCTAGACATGAAGAAAATATAAATGACATGAACTAATGAAAATGACATGAGAGCCCCACAGATTTTTAAATTATTTATTCTTGTTCCCTTTTACATACTAATGTAGTTTCTAATACCATAAGCAGAAAATATAGACATCAAAACATACAGTTATTACAATATTAAACAAATACCTCCGGTGTAAAATATTCTGCATTTCAAAATGAAATACTGAGATTTTTTTCAAAAAGTTAAATATAAAAATTATGGCTCAGGCCTGTCTACAATTTGCAGGTGACTTAAATTGACTTGAAAAATAAATTAAGATACTATTCACCCAAATGAATTCCTAGTTGAGTATTCAGATCAAATAGCAACAAGGACAGTAGTTCATATCATCTTTAGGACGTAATTTTTAAAATTAAGCCACAGAATTATAGCAATTTTGACAGCACAAGGAATATAATTGTGGATAATACAGAAGAAGCCTTTCTGTCTACCGACTTCAGATGTATCTATTAATTTCTAATAAGGTTAATATGTACTTGCTGAAGGAAAAAAAAGAATTTAATTTTTCTTGTTCCATCAACAATATTCCTGTTCAGCTCTCAATACTTTCAGAATTACTTTCTTTTACCTCATCTCCTTCAGAGTACATTTACCACTGACCATCAGATATTTCTAAATGCTGCCACTGTCTGCCTTGGGATACGAGGGGTGCTCCTTATTTTAACAATTAAGCCCCAGCTATATAAAAAAAGCATGTAAAACATTAGTGGACTAAAAAATATTCTAGGCTGTCACAACCAATAAATATCCATGTCTGAATGTTTTTAAAGGAAGTTAATGTTAAATCTAGGTACTTTATTTGAGCCACAAACATATCCAATATAGTGCAATTCAAGTAGAAAGGAAACAGTCCGAATTCTTCCCTCTCTTTTACCACGCAATCCCTACCAACTTCCTGGAAACTTCGGATTTCAGAAAAAATCAGACCAATGTTACATGAGCACATTGAATTTTATGGAAATAAAACATTTCAACTCCATGTAAGGTTCTATACCCATTTCTTCTATATATATATGTATGTGGGTGGGTGTGTATAAATACCTATTTTAGACATCTGCATACATCTGACTTCTTAAAAAAATCTTAAATATTGATCACATATTGTGTGATAACCATGAAGTGATACGCTACCCACAGCCAACAACAATAATACAACTATTCTCAGAAAAGATTTTTCTTAGACTTTTGTAATATTTGCAGAAAGAGTTCCATATTATTAATCCTGATAACTGAAAATTCTTCCACTAGCAGATTTGTGTGAAAAGTACAGACATACTCAATATTTGGTACAAGTCTTCAGAATAAATGTAATTAATGAATATGGTATAGTATCAGTTATTTTATACAAACATTCAATTTTTAAGACTATGATACACTTTTTTTTTTTTAAGAGGCCGTGATAGCAAATAGGTTTTAAGAACTTATTGAATATACAAAATATATTTATCAAGAAAATTATATGCTTGGAGGAATATACTCCTGATTTAAACGTGGATGATATGATAAAATATTTGCTTTGAGGAGAGGGAGGGACAGAATTAGAAAAATAAACTCATTCTGTCTGAAATATTTAAACAATTTAGTGAACTTCCTACTCTAAATTCTACTCACGATATTCAATATGAAAACAAGTCAATACAGCTCGATAATAAAAGCAGGGGGTAGTGCTGTAACTGGTAGCCTTGGGTGCAAAGGAATCAGTTGGTCAAATGCAGAAGGTAGGACAGGTTCCCAGGTGATGGCCCACTGGCCCAGCTGCTTTCAGTGGGACTATGACGATTTAAACCAGCTGAAGGGCTGCCCCACCATTTTGTTGTTCAAACAACTGAATATGATCCCTGCTTCAGGGAGAAAAGGAAGGCAAGATTTCTAATAAAATGAATACCACCACCTGATTTTGTGTTTTCTTTATTTTTAAAATAGGCAGAGCTCTAAAAGTCAATAATAATATCACATTGTAGATGTGGGACTGAAGTCAATAAGACACAGTAAATTCAGTTATGGAAACAGCTTTGAATGGTTTTAATTATATTTTCCTAGAAAGACTTATAGAATGTTATTGATATTTGACCTGGATAGTTCTGTTTTCTATTACAAAGTACATAATATCAATACAGCACCATATATGTCTGCATTCAGTAGTCCTTAACCCTTTGCAGGCCCCAGATGAAAGGAGAGGCAGGTGGACATACAGATTTATTTTTTTCATTTGAGGAAAGCAGATGCCATCAAAGCTGTCACCTGTCATAAACATTAAAGCCCAGTCAAAGTAAAGAAGTAATGAGGTCTGAAACACCATCACATTCTAGCATGATGAAGAACGCAAGCAGACTATTCATTTTGTGTACTGTATTTGTATGTTAACTGCATTAGACATCTTTTATTTTACAGTTGCTTCATTCTTTCTCCCTCCTAAAGCCGGCTCATGCGCCTGGCCTCCCCTGGAAGCCTCTGCTGTCTGTCACTTTCCAATGTGCACATTCCAGCTGATTGAGTCTTTTATTAAATTAGATACCCCCATGCTCGGGGGGGAAGGCAAAAAAAAAAAAACCAAACCGAACCACCATACAGTATGAACAAAGGAATCCAGTTTCTCAGAACTATAAATTTCAAATCCATCTGGCCTGGGAGGGGGACAATAAAAATACACAGAAAGTGATTAAGAAGTACTCCACGATACCCACTGCAGCTAGTTACCGCAGGTCCTGTGGGTCCATCCGCCCTGTGCATTCATACCACAGCTGAGCAGCTCCAGGAGATGCATAAATGAATATCATTGCCTCTGGTGAACGTCAGGGAAAGCAGAGCAGCAGTCACTTGCCCAAGGCCACGCTTTAAATCAGCACTAGGACTGGGAATAAAATTCCCAAATCATTCTGCTTTCCTGGTTCAGACGCCATTCAGTAGATCACACGGAAAAACCAAACAAGCACAGAGACAAAATTAACAGTTTGGTGTAAAGGGGAAATTATTTCAAGGTAGGAGCATTGTGACAAGGCTAACAACATGCATTCAGGCTCAGTCACAGCCCCCACCTGAAACTGGAGTGCTGATAAGGCTCAAAGAAAAGTGGGTAATTTTAGGAGGCCTGGGCATTATCAGCAGACCAGTTCGGGGAAAAACGCAGGATTTTTACATCCTGCAGCCAACAGTAACCACCCCACCACTTACAGTGTGTATGTATATATATATATACGCACACTGTATATATACTTGTAGATATATACACACACATCCACGTAGACACAGAAGACAGCTCTCCACGCTGACTCAGTAAGGTTAGAAGTGAAAAGGAGCTGCACAGCACTTGACGTGACCACAGAAACAAGCAGAGACTTCAAGGCTCAGATGCACACCCCACTCAGGCATCGGCAGGATACAGAAAATCGGAGCTACAAGTTTGACAGCAAATATAGGTTAGAAATACACGAGAGTGACTGGTGGAATAGGCCAGGGGAGTTGTTTCTACACCCTGGCATTCTGCTCCGAATGATCTTTAAAATCCATTAAAAAAGAGAATATACAGTGAAAGTGAAAAGGCAGCAAATGTAGAAGATTAAAGAAAACAACCTCCAGCCCAGTTAACACTCTGCTGGGCTGCGTCCTGCACCGACACAGCATCAAACCGAAACCAAGGGGGCACCAACACACACAGCAATTTTTCTTCCCGTTTTCTGTTTTATTTTAAACACCCAAACAAGCTTTCTTGTGCTCCACAACTTAAATGCAACCATTAACCCTCAGTAGGCAGGGAAGGAATTTTTTATGGGAGAAGGTTTATTCATAGCTCAATAACAGAGGAATTATTTCATGTTTCTCAAGAAGCTCTAAAACTCATCGGCCCGATATTATTTGGATGGATGGCACACCTGGGAGTGGTTTGAAGAAGGCATCTACTGAAAATGTAAGCAAAAGGCTCTTAGGGTAGTTTTTTATGCTAGAGGAGGAAGTCTTTGGAGGAACCATATGCAGTGATTATAAGGGCAGGGAGTAAATTCAGCAATCTTAACAGGGGAAGGGAGCTTGCTGCCTTCAAACTATGACGGGATCGGTCTTTGGAAGTCTAAGACATATGGTATTAGGATAAGTGCTCCAGATCAGGCCAAAACATAAACCAAAAGACAGATGAGACCACACGAGGGGTTCAGAGACCACTCGACACCAGCACATCAGGAGAGGGCGGGTGACCTGGGAGACAGGCTGTTAAGGCACAGTTAAGCGTGAGTGACTGTGCAAAGAATTACGATTGCATGAAAGCAATCAAAGTGTCCTTTAAAGAACAAAAATCCTGCTCACTACCACAAATAAATGGAGATCTGCATGTCAAGGAAGGTGTGAATTGAACAGGCCATCCAAGCAGGGAGGCTGCAGCCTGAAGCAGAAGCTAACAGGCTGGTCCCAGGCTATGGGGTCCTCACCCCACGCCCACCTTTGCCACTGGTCCAGCACCGACGGCTCTTCCTCCACAGGAACAACATTCTTTGCTGTTTTCCCTAAATGCCTGGCTCCTGGCATCATTTTGCCAAACCGGCTGCTCTTGGTTTTTGTGAAGAAAAAACCACCTACATTCTCCAGGAAGAAGGGAGGTGGGAAGACTTGAAAACATTAACCCTCAAGAATTAGAAATGAAAGTCATGCGTTGCCCCCTTTGCCATGGCCACTGCTGGGGGTGGCATGCTCCTTCTACCCCCCGAGACGTCCCGGGCAGAGAGGCCAGTGGTCTTGTGCACGGTCTCAGGAGACAGCAGATTTCTGGGACCTCAGTTTGGCATCCAAAGTTTAGTCATGGTCCAGATCAGGACCAGAGTCCCACATTAGATATCTCTTCCGCAGACACAACTGTCATGTAAACAATCATCTAAAATCCATTTTCTTTGGTAACGGTTTTTAGGAGAACAATAGGACTGCATGTGTGACTGCAGCCCATCTCAGCCACCCATGGGAGCGGAGCAGACAGTTACATTAACTTTTTTACATCATTTTTTGCTATTGAGTTAAAAGGGGAAATTCTTTTTCCAAACAATTTTTATGGGTAGTCAGTGTGCCCTGGACAACGATTAAGATCCACACAGAGAAAACTACAGAACAGTTTGGCAAGTTCAAGTGCTATAAATCACTTGGATCAGAAATTCTGAAAAAATTGCATAAAGCCGCAATGACGCTTGCTGATAGACCAAATTGAACCCTTTAAAAGAGCAACTATTCCTGAAATTATGCAGCGCCATTTTATAAAGCAGTCAGGTCAAGGCAGAACACAACAATTAACACACCGTCCGTTACCGGCAGCAAACCTTATGTCAGTCCCACGGGAGCGGGGCAAGACAAAAGCATTAGGTTATGCATAATATCATACAGTCAAATCAAAACAGGTTGAGTAAAGGAAAATTGAGGTTTACACAGCTACTGAAACCACGAGGTCATTCAAATGACAATGTATACTTTCGACCAGTTTCCTCTTCTCTTCCAAATGCAATACAGAAATGCTGATCACAGTCTGCTGAAACTCTAAAAAACTTGTGCTGCAGCTAACAAAGATGTCTCCCACGGCACATTATGAATACCTGGTGCTTCCAGGCTTCACCCCTGGTGTTAAACTCCCCTCCAGCAGTAGAGGTGCCTTGCAAGCAAAGTTCAAATCTTTGGAAAGCGCGTCCTCTGAAACATCATGCTACAGGGCCACAGGGCCCAAAGGACATTCGATATTATACCAGTCAGCTGCATCTTCTTTTATGAGTTTTAAACATGAACTAACAGTAAAAGCTTCAGGGCCTAGGAGTAAAGTGCCTATGCAAGATCAAGGCTTTGAAGTTTTTTAATTATTATTTATTTATATGCTTCTTAATAAAATAAAGATATCACTGCAAGCCTTTAATAAGCCTGGGAGCTTTGTCCCTCTTAACAAGAGCTCTGTTGCTAATCCCAGTGTCTGGTGGGAACATCTATCCACTCTGAGATGTTACCGAACACTAACTCAGTTTGAAGTTCAGATTTCCGCTGCATATTCCTTAGGGCTCAGAGGGTAGCTCTGAAATCTAGTACCTTCACCTTGAGATGTATATAATAAAAGTCAGCAGGTGATGCAGTGACTTCTATTCCATAGATGAGGTTCTTTACAGTAATTTGAATAAATTATTAGCAAATTACATGATTTTTCATGTCCCTATCTAAAGGTCCTACTACATAATTGTCTTTACAGATTACAATCCAACTGTTTAACCACAGTAAGAAAAATAAAAAAAAACCCAAACATACCATGGAAAGACACAGGAGTGACAAAAAGACAGCCTTGCCTACTTCCCAGACGTCTGTTGGCTTACCAAACACTTTGATTAAAAAATACATTCTACCTGTGGTTCATGTTTCTCGTGGTCCACAAGAAAACAAGAACTACTAAGAAACATGATGAGAAAACAGGATGGACAAGACTTCAGAGATCAAGAGCACCTTTTCCTTAGTCTTTTCTGATATTCGAAGAGTTAATTTGTATTAAGAAGAAAAATAAAAAACAAACCAGAACTTGAATCTTCATCTTGTAGTAGAAAGAGTTATGACTGGCTTTATCTCCAAACAGGAATGATCCTTTAAAGTTCTATTTCAAGACTTTGCAATGAAACTAGACCAATTACTACACTTTGAAGATTAATTTGAACTCTACAAAACAGCTGTAGACAAAAGGCAAATTTCACCTTTTCCTCTGGCTTTATTAATGAAGAAAACTACCCTGAAATTAATTCTGGTGTATTTTACAGTGTAAATGTAACACACACATTTTCTGTACTGGGGCAAAGCTCCAGCTGCTACTTACTGCTTGTTCAAAGTGCAAGATTCTTTTCTGAGAAGACTCAGCTCAGTTGGGTGCTGCCTAGAGCATACACACCCAACTTGTACGGAGGGAAAAAGGTAAGTGATATTAAACAATTCTAAAGACAAGCCGTTTAGGTTTCTTCTGTACAAACTATAATTCAATCATGCAGATTTCCCCCATGAGAAAACACCAAGAACAGCAAAAGATTCAGCTGGTTTTCCTCCCACGGCCAAAGGTTCACCAGCCAGCCTGGGTACACCACAAGGTGCCAGATGTACCAACTCTCTTGAACAACCTTTTTTCAGCTACTTAAACACATTCATTTCCCACAGGAAATAAACTACTTAGGTATGTATGTATATTCTGAATTCAAGCTACCAAAACACAGTGACCCACTCAAAGCTGAGAACAGCTCTCAACACTTTCTCATAATCCGTAGGCAAAAACAAGTGTAGAATTGGTTGTAGTTCTATCAAATAGCTACGTCCTTGTTAGCATTCCTAAAGCAGCAACCACCCTTGTGTGCAGACGCCAATACTTATTTTATAAACCTGGAATGGTGGGGGAAGATTATCTAATAGCACGCTTCCTGTATCTTGATCCTAAATCGTACCTTGTTTTGAGTGACTGCCTTCTGCCTCTATGTCTGAGGTGATTCACTTCAGTGTTCCTGACAAGGGCATATGCACTTTCTTCAGGTTTGTGTTGCATTATCACTTTCCATGAAAACAATGATGGCTGTGATGTTAAAAGATAGAACTTGGATTAGCTACCTCCAGTCAAATAAAAAAAAATAAAAATCAAACAGAGTACTAAAACCTATGCCTACAAGGGCACTGAAAACCCTGGGATTAAATGCTCACTTTCAGTTATCCTTTCCTAGACCACTGTCCTGACTGGGTTTCCTACCTGGGACAGGCATCAGAGGGCTAGGTGTGGGGAAACCAATAAAATGACTTCTTATGACAATGAAAGAAAACAGAGAGAGGCTTGAGGGTCAAGGGAGTCAAAAAATGTAAGAACAGGGAGCCAAAGGGGAGCCTCAAACAAGGCATCCCTGACATCGTTTCTCAAAGACGCATAAGAAACCAGCAGATGCCACCTGGCACCTCTTTGGAGAAAAGACAGCAAAAGGGAGCAGAAAGAGGTCCTACCCCACTGCTGGGATTCCCCCAGTTAAGCTTCCTTCTCAGGGTGCTGTGGGTGTCCAGCTTGACAGAGCCTGGCAAAGGTTAATGGTGAGCTCCTTGACACGGTGGGTATCCTGAGCAAGACAGAGCCGGCACGGCTGTGCTTTCATCATCTCCCACCCCAGTGCCTGTTTTACGGAAATGCTGAACAAAACCTCAGGCATCTCTCCTTTTACAGCTAAGAGCTCATGGGTAAGGAAGCTTTCTGAGCAACTGCAAGACTGCTACAGGAGAAGGAGTATTACTAATAACATAAGGGATCCCACAGGTGGGAAAAACAAAAAACATCAAAGCCCGTACATTCCTGCAGCTCAAAGGCAAGGCTAAGAACACTACTAAGTTTGTAATGCAGGTTATGCAAGGTTGGCACAGGATTATGATTAAGTCTTGAGAAAGCCCCTTTTTCAAAACCAAGGTGAGGAAATCAATAAAACATCACATGAGGAGTAAGCCCATCAGGAATCAGTGGGTGTCTGCTACACAGCTGCAATGATTTAAGAACAAAGCAGCAATCACAACTGTACGTTAGAATTTGTATTAGATATGTCACAACCTGGAAAAGATGAAAGACCATTATGGCAATCATGAATGTCACCACTGCAAAAGAAAGATGAACAGCTTTTGAAGAAGGAGGATACTTCAGGGTCATTTTGATGCTGACAACTTTTAACACAAGGAAGAAATTATATCAAAAAACCCAAATGCAATATCCAATTTCAGTGTCACGCATAAAATAAGCATGTAGATAACTCACAACAGTTCCTGATGGGGAGGCAAAGCACTCAGCTCCCCATACTTTACATATTCTGTGTGCCAACAACAATTTTTTTTTGACCTTGTGATACCATTGGACTCAGAAGCTGATAAGAAAGGGCACAGAAGAATAACGTGCTCACTCCAAACATCCTGACGCAGAACACGCAATCCTAGAGAAAGGTCTGAGTAAAAACTCTGCTTTTAGATCTTTAAAGAAGATCAATACAATGACGTTCAGTTTTGTTCACAGAAATGATCTTAAACTCTTCTCTCATATGTACGACCAATGTGCTTTGTGTCTCAGAATTAAATCAACTATATGTTGTAATGTTAACTGATCTGTAAAAAAGACTTATGCATATGAAAATAGTAAACTGGGAATGAAAAAAGCTATCCAAAATGAGGAAAAGGCTCAAAAGTTGTGGCTCAGACATGACTGGAACCAGATAAGGAGAAAGGGAGTCATTTAGAATTGGGTGTACATGGAAGGGGTATAGGATCACAAGTGGCTTTCCAGAGGATTTTATACCCTCTTCCTGTATAAGCTTACTCAATCAACCAAAGGACTTAATCTATTCGGAGAGTAACTCTTCATTAATAATATGACAATAGAAATGCTTTTCTTGATGCACAAGATTAAATCAGCAGTCTGAGTAACTGAACGGTGGTAGCTCTATGGGAGGAAAAAGGGCTACGGCAACGACTTCCACAGTCAATAGGAACTGAGCAACAAAAAAAAGCAAAAAGCCTCATGGCACAGAATAGGAGAAAAGGACTTTGTTTATCAGTGCAAACCCTAGAGGTGTACAAATGTTAGCTGGTGCCAAATCAAAGGCTAATTAACACCTGGCAGTACAGAATCTCTTACCACCTCCCTCTCCCCACCAGGAACAGGCATGCTTTGGAACTGTGTGCCTGCTCTGATGCTCCAGGATTAGCAGTTATTAGATCCCCAATTCCAGGAATTCTGGTATTCTCAAGTCTTGTGTGGAAAGAGTTCATAATTACCCCACAGGCAGTAATACAAGACAGTGATGAAGTCTGAAGCTCTCCAGACTTGTCTGGATACGCGCACCTCAGACAGCGCTGCTCAGATGATGACAGTTTACCAGAATGAACCTACAAGGTAAGGTACAGCACATACAAAAAATAGCGTCTGTCTGTATATACAGTGAAGGGTTTGCAATTTTATCTGGACAGCTATTTATGTAGTCCAAAAAGCACCAGTAATGCCATACCCTGAACAAGTAATTCATAACCATTCCTCGATTCACATCAGGAGGAATCAGTTGGCATGAAAGCAGTACCAAGACTGTGTATTTCCTTAACTTAGACCTCTGAATCTCTTATGGACAAAAGTTACCCAATACTTCAAAGCACTCAACAAAAGAATGCTGAAGATGAAAAACCAAGCTGAAGAAGTGAACAATGGTGAACTTCATCTTGGGGGACACTATCGGAAGGGCTAGACACCAACAAATAAACACAATCTAATGTTTAAGACCAGTGTGAAAGGCTTATGCAGCAAAGCAAAAAGTTAGTTCTGCCTTTCCTAACATTTACAGATGATTACAGAAGACTTGCAGAGAATCTCAGGAGTTTACTGTTGCTATCGTTATCAAGATTGATTTTCTTAAAAAAAAAAATCCCAAAGGGATTTCAGCACTTACCAAAGAGGTTTTGAATGGGAAGAAGTAGTACATTTGTGCAGGCAGAACAAGTGGAGGAAAACCCAGCACGCTGCTTTCTTAATTAGAATATGATCCCTGTCAACAAAAATACTCAGTGATACAGGAGGAATTTTACCAAGTTCTTGGGCTACTTAGCAGCGGAAATGAAAACTGATGATAAAGGTCTTTTCCAACTTAAGTGATTCTATGCTTCCAAATCATAAATTCATGGCTGTAAATCACAGTTCCCTTCTTACCTGGCTTCATAAAACAAACGGGGAGAAATCTTCTAAACCAGAGCCTGGTATGCCAAGAATTTTGTAAGAGGGTGCACGTACCAAAGGCAAAATGAACACTGCAGTGGACATACAATCACACACATATTGGCATAACATATAAAGCCTCTGACCAGCATTACCCAGGAAAACACCTTGTCACGTGGCAGGCTAAGCATGAAGCTCAAAGTGAACAGCAGGGTTTACATTACAATTCTTCCTGGTATTAGTCTGAACAGAACGGCACCACACTACTGAGACTCACTTTTTCTCTAAATTACTTGATGTTTATTCTTTACCCTGCTGTTGGTGACAAATTGAAGAACCAAAGAAAAATACTAACGGAACCCAAAAAAGACAGATCAATCCTGTGATACCCCCCTGGACTCCATGTGTGTCCTTCAGTGGAAACACAGTCCTTTTCACTCCTACAGACTCCGTTTATACATTATGGCCTGATCCTGTGAATAATTAAAGAAAATGTAGACAAAAGTAATTTGACTGAGGCCAATGAGCAGGCTAACATGCATACAGGCACACAAACAAATGTTTGCAGGTTGAGTTTGACAATAAAAATATATTCGCTCAGGCCTCTTAACTAGCTATTCCAATTAAACAAACTTTAGCAATGCACGTGTTTCCCTGTTTGAGATATGGACACCACGTAAGGTGACCATCAGCTTCTGAAGACTGAGGACCTCCTCTCAGGCCTTCGTCTTGTGCAAGACACCAGATCAATGCAGTGCCATGCCAGCAGCTGGTCAACTTAATTTTATCTAAACGGAAGTATGGCAACAGCCTTCTAATGAAAAGGTACACATTTGGGCTAAGCATGTATTACACAGTTTTTCTTACCTGTGTTCTACCCATTGATCATACTGGAAGCTGAAAAATCCCTAACATAAGTAACAACTTCAAAGAGACAAGGGAAGTGGATGTATTTTAGTTTGCATAGGAGAAAGCAGATCATGCAGTTAGTTGAACAATTTAAAGATACAATAACACTGCTATATATGAGAACCAGGAGAATTAAATACGTAAGCAATTAGCGATAAATGAAAACAAGACTCTCAGTAACAGGGTCAGTTCTCGTGGATTCAGATGCAAGGAAGAAACAGAGGTTTATCACCAATCTCCTTCCCTCAGGACAGGTCTGAATTATTTTTCAAAAATCCATGCACAATTTCTGGGGAAGGTCAGGGGCATTAAGAAGGGGATTCACAAAGGTCAGCACACTGAGAAGCTGCCTCAGTTAGCCCAGATGAATCAAGGAGTAGAGGAACTCAAGCTCTGTCTTATCTCTTTCTGGGACTCGGATACGTTTCTTTCAACTACTGGGAAGGACTTCATTCTAGTCAAAATTCAAGATTTGAGCTCTCTCTTGGAGCGATGCCTCCACCAAAGATTTATTAAACACAGCTGAGGGGGCACTGCTTATATAAACCATAGATGCACTAACTTGGGAAGTGTCTAAGATGTCAAAAGATGGTATTCTACCTGTTACAGCGTGAGGACATATTAATACTAAAGCAGCGCTGCCCGGGGAACTGGCAGCGGGTGCAGCCAGCAGCTCGGTAAGGAAAGATGTAAGGCTTCCAATTTTGGATCTGGGTGCCTGCAAGAATGTCGCAAGATTACAGAGTTAATGTATGTTGCGAGCAGCCGGCTAGCGTTTCTAGCTGTAACCTGTTGTTGCTTTTAAAATGAGCACTTTGCAGGTGAACTCGTCGGATCCACCATGAGCCCACGAACTGAGGGCATGATGAGAGTGTTTTGCAACCCTCACTGCAGCAATCGCTGTCCAAGGGTAGGACGATGAAATTAATCTCATTTGGGGTGTGGCAGAACCGGATCACAGAGAAATACATGGCTTTTTAATTAAACAGAGGAGGAGTAAGAATAAAGAACATGTCGTTTTGAAAAGCTGAGCAAACACAGCCATCACCTACAGTAATTAAAAACATATTTAAAGATATCTTTCTTCACACAGAAATATTAGAGACTACTGGATTTCCTCGTCATTCCAGCTTTCCTTTCTCAACAGTTATTTTGCTGAGGGTTCATACGCCCCTGCTTAAAGGCAGCACTAGCTGCCCGCGGAGGAAGCCCACCTCCCACCAGAGACCCCCCAGGGCAGGTGGTGGGGTTAGTCAAGCCTCTACCTGTGTAAAGCCCTTTCACTCAACCACAGCACATGTTTTATTACAAAGATCTAAAGACTGAAACGGGCCATTCGTTAAAGAGCTCAGCACATTATTAAGTACAAATGAAAGGTAAGACTTTCAAAAGCATCAGCACAGGACTAAAATTGCCCTCTTTAAAGCCAAGGGGGGCTTACCCTTGACCCTGCCGGGAGGAGGGCTGGGTGAGCTTGGGTTAACTATGAGTCCTTCTGAAAATCCCAAGCAAGGTGGTGAAACACTGAGATTAAGAAGGCTGTCAGAAGAAGTGGTGCACTAATGGCAATTTATTCCCCTTGACCTGATGCATTAATGCTTGTTTCCCGCACACACAAACTGTGTAGCATAAATCAAATCCACTCCTTCTCTAAACGTAGATTGGAAGAAACACCGAAGCGTCACTTCAACCGGCAGCAGAGGTGTTTGTCAAAACACGTGTACAACTCCTTGCTAATGTATCAGTACAGGACGGAACACAAATCCACTCACAGACAAAGCACGAGCAAGAAGAAAACTTAAAAAGAAAATCTGACAGTGTACTGGAACAATGGTTCAATGACTAAAAGAAGCAACAAATTGGTTTTCTGTTTACACAGACAATTGCCAAATAGATAAAAACTTGGCTTTAAAAGTCTTCTATACAAAACCGTAAATCTTCTAACAAGATAAACTGCAGCTGCATCACTCTCAGATAACGAGTGATACCTGGGTGCTCTAGTTCTCATTCATATAAACATTTATGTATGACTGTAAACAGATCTGGAAGGCAAGCTTGGTTGCATACGGCAATGCAGGGAGGGCTTCAAGATGTAGTAACCATGCATAATTAACTGTATCCTAGGGCGACTTCCTGACCTTTGCCATACGAGTGACATTTCCCAGTGAGAAGTCAAGTCACATCACTGCTGATATTCTCGGTCAACAGGCAAAAGGAATGCAGAGTCTGAACTAGCAATAGCTTTTCAGCTGCAAAAATGATTTTATCTGAAGGTTGAGACACACTGCCATGTCAGTGTAGGGAAGTCAGCGTAGCACCATTCCTTCACCAGAGAGAACATTTCAGTCATCAGGGGCAAGACTTTTGTCCTGCTCTGGTCAACAGGAGTCTGGCCTCTGAATTCATGGAGTCTGACTTTCACTGTCAGACACTAGGTTTTTTACTGACATTTTTACTGACTTCAGATGGTCACACAGCCTCCACAACACGTGCAAGCTAAGGTGGGTGTGTTTGATGCATGGTTTTGGTTTGTGGTTTGTTTTTTTTTTAAAAAACAGCATTCACAGATTTAGTTTATGAAAGACAATAGATTTTCCCCATGCAATGGACTACAAAAAATAAACAAACATTTTTAGATGGATCTCCAAGGCAGTTCTGGAGGTGCTAAAAGAAAAGCTGGCCAGGAGAATATTAAAGAAGAAAAAAAGAAGAAAAATTTCATAGAAAGAAGTCCACAAAGTCTTAAGTAGAAGGCACTCTCAGTTACTCTGGAGCATATGTTAGTGTATATCTATGGGCCACAAGGGCCGCTAATTAGTATCAGCAGAATGCCTATACTGATGACATAATGCAAAAATAACAACTGCATCTTGCTTTTTCATGTTTACACGTGGCTTTATCAAGCTGCAGGATCAGCTCCTTACAAGAAAGTTTCCAGTTTGCTCTTGAAAACAATTATTATTGTCTGTACAAAGCTTTTTCAATGGTTCCCTTGCCACATCCTGAGACACGACCAACAGTGGGAAGCTGGCAACAATTAACAAAAGATCTCAAGGACCATAAAGGACTGCAACTATGCACGTTTTTGAAAATATAAGACACGGGCATGATTTTATCATACTTGATGCAAGTTGAGGAGGAAAATGGACAGAGAGTTAAGATATTTTGTCTAATTACAAACTACAGGTAGTGAACTCTGTAAGCCATTTAGAATGGACTTACCCTAAGATGAAATACAGTAGTATAAACTCTGGGAAATAAAGATACTTCAATAATCAAAGAAAAAAAAATGGTTTACTTGCATGCAGCAGCATCCCTGATATGATGCACGTCTGTACGGATGGATGAACACAGGATTTTGGGAAGAAAGGATTCCAAGAGAGCAGGTGTTTATGGACAAATTCACCTCATCCACTGGCCACAAAAGGCTATTTCTATATTAGCAAGCAGTACACAGCACTAGGGGACCTACGGACTGAAACAGGTAACACTGAGGGTCTGGCTTTTAGACTGTACATACACAGCTGGAAGGTTTCACTTTTAACTGGCTCTAGTCTGGTCCTATGGATGCTGTGAACATCTGGAGCACATTTTCCTGTTTAGATTCACCTGAAAGCAATCTAATTCAAACACTCCAACTCACTTAAAAAGCACATTCCTAATCTGAACTAGAAGCCATGCACACATATCCAAAGTGTTCTCTGACAGCACCAGTTATATTTGGATTAAAATCCTACATACAGAGGATGTACAGAGTGTGATGTCAAGCTTACAGAGTCACAGGAAAAAATAGGTTGGGAAGGACCTTTGGAGGTCATCTAGTCCAACCTCCTGCTCAAAGAAAGGCCACCTTCAAAGTCAGATCAGGTTGCTCAGGGTCTTGTACTGCTGAGTGTTGGCTGCCTCCAAGGATGGAGATTCCACAGCCTCTTTGGGCAACCCCACGTGGGCCGCAACCTCTGGCAGTCAGTGCTTATACCTGTCTTGTGAAATTTTTTTCCTTATATCCAGTCAGAATTTCTCTTGCTACAACTTGTGGCTGCCACTTCTTTTCCCTAGGAAAGAGGTAGGAAGAGTCTGACTCCACCTTTTCTGAGCCTATCTGGCCTTCTCTTCTCTGAGAACAAACTCAGCCTTTCCCTGTACTTTATGTTAAACCAACCACCTTAGCGGTGCTTCACAGGACTCTCTAGTTTGTCGATCTCTCTCTTGTACTGGTGGCATAAAGCTAAACACAGTATTTTAAATACAGCCTCCTATTACCAAGTACAGGGGAATAATCACTTCCCTCAGCCTGCTGGCTTTGCTGGTGCTGATGCAATCCTGCTTGTGGTCAGTCTTCATCATGGTACTTGCTGTCTATCAAGACATCCAGCTTCTTTTCTGCAGAGCTGCAACAAGTGAGTTGGTGCCCATCTTGTGTTATTTTGCAGGAATACCCCAGGTGCAGGACTTTACACTTACTTCTGCTGAACTTCATGAGGCTCTTGCTGGCCTATTCATCCAGCTTGCTGGGATCCCTCTGGATGAGGCAGTCCTGCTCTCCTCTGTCAAATGATTCCCAAGGCCTGGAGTCATCCTGCCTTCCTGCTTTAGGCACAGTCCAGAAGTTCACAGAATACAAACTGACAAGTGTGCAAACAAAGTAAATTCACCTACAGACTTCCTGAAGATACAGTCCCTCCCATGACTCAGGTCACTGACAAAGGGGTTAAACAGAATTGGTCCCACTGTCAGTCCTCAAGAACACGACTCATAACTAGCCTTCAGTGAGATGGATATTGAACCACTGACCACCACTCTGGTGGTCTGGTCCTTTTTCCACCCACTGTGCAGTCCACCCATTCAGCCCACACCTTCTCAGTTAGCCACAGCTATATGGCTGTGCTGAAAGCCTTACTGAAGTCAAGTAAATGAAATCTGCTGCTGTCATCTACAGAAGCAGCCATTTTATCACTGAAGGCAAGAATCAAATTAGCAGAGCTTGACTTACCTACGGTAAGCCCAACCTGGCTGTTTCCAGTCACTTTATTGCATTTTGTGTGTTTGGCTTGCTGCAGCCCACCAAACATGTGAGAAAACAGCCTCTCAAAAGACATCGCCTGCCTCGCCCAGCCCTCTCAGACACACCCCATCCAGCTCTGTGGATTTGTGTATGTCCACTCTACTCAGGTAGTTCCTAACTCAAATATTTCCTACCATAAAGAGCATCTCTCTCATCCAAATTCCACTGCTAGGCACAGAGACCAGGGCCAACTGACAGCAGACTTTGCATATGAAGACCCAGCCTTTTCTGTGCCCTTCATCAGTGGTTGCCTCAGTCTTCCTTCTGGTGCCAATGTACCTGTGGAAGCCTATCTCGTCCTTCATATCCTTGAATGGTTTCAAATTCAGATGAGTTTTGCCCTTCATAACTCTATCCCTAAAAGCCCACAGAATACTTTTACATTGCTCCTGGGTAGCCTTCCACCTCCTAGACAATTCCTTTTTGTATTTGAGCTCAGCTGGGAGTTCTCCTTTCAGCCAAACTGGCCTCCTGCCCTGCCTGCGGCTTTTCCTGTACATAGGAATGGACAATGTTTCTGCTTTGAAGAGGTTTTCCTTGATGATCAGTCAGGTCTCTTGGGTGCTTTTGTTCTTCAGAACTGTCTCCAACAGTGTTCCATCAACCAGTTGCACGAACAAGCTAAAGTCAGGATCTTTACTCTGCTACTTGCTTTCCTCTCTTCTCGCAGCATCTTAAAACTTCAGCACACTGCATGGTAACTGCAGCCAGGACTGACATTAACAAACACATCCCTAAACAGGCATTTCTTGTTTGTGAGTAGCAAGGCCAGGAGAGCACCTCCTTTAACCTACTCATCTAGTTCATCCATCAAGATATTGTCCCTTTTTCACTTCAGAAGTCTCTTGGTTTGTCATACTGTGTCACATTCCCAGTAAACACCAGTGTTTGCAATAGGAGCCCTCTTTTAAAAAGGCTTCATAGGGAAATTCAGCTTGGAAGAGACCCTCAGTAGGCCTCTGTCCAACTCCCTGTTCAAAGCAGGGTCAGCTCTGAGATGAGATCGTGTTGCTAGTATTCTATACAGCTGGGTCTTGAAAACCTCTGAGAATGAAGACTACTCAGCCTCTCTGGGTCCCCGTTCTACTTCCTGACAGCCCTTCAGATGAAACACTCTCCGTGTAGCCAGTCAGCACCTCCCATTTCAACTAATATCCTTCATCTCTCATCTTCCCACCATGCACTGCTGTGTAGAGCCTATTCCTGTCTTCTCCTGATATTCTCTTTGTAGGTATTGGAAAGCTCCTACCAGGTCCCTCTGAAGCCTTACCTTCTCCTTTTGATCGGGAAGCCCTGTGAAAGATGCCACCACAATGCCTCCCTTACTGAGCTCCCTTCTGGACTTAATCCATAAGCTCTTGACCAGCCTGCTGTCCAGGTAATAGCAAAGCTCTGTGCGTTCAAGACAGTCCTTTCAAGAGACTGCAGCACATCCTTATTGAAGAACCTGAGGCCACGCACTGCTGCACTGCAGTTGTGTGAACCATCTCACCATATCTCTGCAAATCCAATGACATCACAGCGCTGCAAGTGTGCGGACTGCCACCTCCTCCCAGCACGCCTGCTGATAAAGACACTTTGCCCCATGCTGTTGAGTCGATCCCATCTGTATCTAGCAGTTCCCGTTTCTTGAAAAGGGTCATGAGGTCATGAAGTCCAAAGTGCTGCCATGACACCAGGTGCACAGACAAGTGTGGAGGATGCATCCACGCCGGCACAGGTTTTTCCCCTTAAATGGCAGGACTGAGAACATCGCTTGGGCTCCACCCCTTCACATAGGATCACTGAACCTGCAGTCATCCTTAATCTGCTGAAGTATTACTAGTGCCCACATGAAAGAGCAGCAAAGTCTGACTATTGGCCAGGCCTTGGCAACTTCTGTGATGTCCTAGATCCAGTCCCTGGCGAAGCAGCAAACCTCGGAAGTCATCAGGTCTGGTCAGCAGATGGGTGTCTCCATTCCCTGCACCAGGAAATCTGCAATCCCAAGTACATATTGCTTCTCAAAATCAGAAACATAGATGTAAGCAGCATGAACACAGCTGCTTATTAACATGGCAAAAAAAGCAACAAGGCAAATATTCCTTAAACTGTTAAAAAAAAAACCAAACCAAAAAAAACCCCAAACAGAAAAGAAAATCTGATGTTCATGCACACATTAAAACCAAAACACATACACAGGAAGCTCTGTAGAACTGGTAAAGTTGATTGCTTGTCCATATCATGATGCATGCTACTGAGTGTGTGCACAGACCTTTAATGCCAGACTTCACAGATCTCGCTGCGGTCAGGAGCAAAGCCAAAGCCATAAATGTAACACTCGATTTTCAGGGGAGATGGGAATGTGGAAAAGAGTTTGGGAAATTCTCCTACACGGATGACTTTGAATCTCTCCAGAGAACATTTTCTACAGCCTCCAGGCATTGGGATGTGGCACAAGGGCATTCCTTCATCTCCAGGTCAATCCAGTGCGGCCAAGGCTGCTAAGCCCATCCCTTTCCTTCAGACATACATGGGAGGAAACTCCCCGTTCTGTCACTGGACTATACAAGAGAGGGGAGGGAAAGAGAAGACAGAAAAAAAAATACTGTATTCTGTCCACCATTTTAGAGAGAGAAAAGGAATTCATCTGCTGCTCTCCTATCTGACATCCAAATGGAAAAGGCAAGAGACCAGGCTGTTTCCTCCCTGCATTAGACCTGAGAGGAAGCAGGATAGGAAGAGGGCAGGAAGCAGCCAACAAAAGGTAAGAAGAGATGCTAAACTTCTCCATGTCCTAATGCTGTTGCATTTGAATCTGAACTCTTAAAAACCTACAACCCAGCTGTGGAAAAAGGACTTTGGGAAAGCGGGGGGGGTGGGTGGGTAGGGAAGGATGGATTTCTCAGCAGATGTACGTATTTTGCTTTGTTTTGTATTTGCATGCTTCATCCAAAGTGTTACACAACGTGAAGCTTTATATAGCTATACGAGAACACACGGTCCCCACACATCCAGGGAAAAACCCCAACCACAAATCCAAAACCTCACCCAAGTTTAACGAGACTCTAACGCAGACTGCTGACTAGGTACCACAACAACAAAGTCATGCATTAGAAAATATTCCTTGCTTAGTTGTGAGAGAACAGCTTTCCCAGGACGATTCTCTGTAACTCTGTGCCCCAAATTCGCTAATGTTTGCCAGAGAGCAACGGCTGCTGCAGGATTCCTTTGGCAAATGCCGTATCTCAGATTTTTTCTTTCTCAATATGCTTGTGATTTCCTGCAGAGTGGAGAAATCATCTATACTACAAAGAGGTGCAGTACTTACACTTTTAGAAGTGAATAATTTTCTAGCAAGACATGGTATAGTTTGCAAGAGAAATTAATATAATTAATTGTTAGTATTAACATAATACTTTGGCAGAGAAATTCCCGAGCAGAGAGAGATTAGAAAAACTTCCTGATACACAAACGCCATTGAAGCTTGTATTTTTTTATTCGGTGCAAAAATATTGGGTAACTGTTTGCTGTTCCTAGAAAGAATGGGATTCTGTTGCCAACAGCTGTGGTACTGTGTAGGAATTATACTACTATATTGAAGATTTATGTTCCTGACAAAGACATAAAGTTACCCAAACTAGGGCAGAAAAACCAGAATAGTCTTTTCCTAATGAAACAGACCCACGTAATTTTTGTTAACTCTTACTACAGCAGACGGTTTGATCTTCAAAACCAGGAACTCATGCTGTGGGTGATATTTACACGAAGTAAGTCTTGCAATGCCAGACTGCACAGGGTGAACTGTTTTATCACAGCCTCTTACACAAGCAAGAAACACACCCTATAATCTTGGAATTGATAAAAGTAATAAATATTTACCTCCAAAAGCATATGACTAAATTTTCTTGTTGACATTTTGGGGTTTTACAATGATGCTTTCCCTACCTTAAGAAAAGGTTTCCCCAAAGTTGTGGCCATCTGACAGATCCATATGGGAGGAGAAAGGTGACCCTAGGCAAAAGGCTGTCCCTGTGCGTAAAGTAAACAAGCAAGGGGAAGGAATCTTGAGTCTCTCTGCTGCAATTACACAGGTGCAAGTGGCCCCACCAGCCTGCACGTCACTCTCCTGATTTCTGTGGAAAAACTATCCCTTGTGCTCTGCAGGATTAGGGTCTTCTGTGTTCCCTGGAACTATAGCAGATAACGGTACACAGAACTATTTTTTTTTAAGTCAAACTGACGTTCAGCAATAAAACTCAGGATATCACAAGTTTTAAAGTTCATTTATTTGCAAGCAGCCAAACAGCATACTCTGAGTTGAATCCTGGGCCATTTTCCAGTTACGCTCTATGCTGCTCCGTGAACATTACACCAAGTTACACAACTTGGAATCAATAAATCCATTGCCTTGGAAGAATTTGCCCAAAGGCTCCTGATGAGTCAGTTAGTGGCAGTGTCTTGTTTAGGTCTCAGACTTCAGCTTCCATTTCATAGCTGCTTGGTCCACCAGATCATATTTACACTACATCACCAAAAATGTTTTTATTTCTGCCCTTCTGTAATTCTGTTTCTTTGGTTCGGTTGGTTTGTTGTTTGGGTTTTCTTTACTAGTGGGAAGAAAATAAATTAAAAGCTTCTTAGCAATTACAGTTGTGATTCTTTTTTTTTTTTTTTTGACCTGGGAACCAACAAACTATATTTCTCAGGTGAAGCAAAGATAGAAAGTTTGATCTCTTTGAACAAAATGCACAATAATCCAAAGGCCTACGTAGAAAAATCACTGTGCATGTGCCACAGTTTTTATATTCAAATAGAGAAAACATAATAGTCCACTTTTACTGACTTTAAAAATGCTACATGTACTCAATAAGAAGTGAAAGACTGTACGCTAAAACTTTCCTTCAAGGAACAACTTGCCACCAGTCCTTAGTCTTGCAAAAGATCTGCAAAAACTGAGGATATTTTGCTTGAATAAACAGAATTTTAATTGAGCATAAACAAGTGAACAGCAGGCATGCGATTTCCATAAGTATGCATGATTCAAAGGAAAAAAAAAAAAGATTTCAAAATCTGGGGCCATAAAACCAACTCCAATTTTCAAAGCTTTAGGGTCTAAAAAAGGGCAGTGTGTATGTGGCAAGTTTTTTTCCACTACAAATGGATTCTTCAAAAGAAATTGCCACTGACAAGTCATCATTTTACGAACTGTTTCCAATAAGGCAGAAGTTATCTAGCATGGCACTAAAGAACACATTTAATTTTAAGTATGCTTATAGTTTTATTAGAGCCAATGTTTTTTTCTGTGCTAAAGGCCAAGCATATGCTCAAGCACTCTGCCGAGACAAAAGCTTGCAAGTTTGTTGTTTCGAATGCAAAGCGAGGGGGTTTTATCTCAAACCAGATTTTCCTGCATGTAACCAGCACTGACGATGCCATCACAGTTTCCAATTCATTCCAGGGTGCACTCTGCATTTATTAGGGCACAGATGTTGCTCTCTTTCTTTGGCTTCTAAAGTACATGCCTAAAGATTAAAAAAAACTTGGCTATCTGCCTTTTATCCTGTTCTTACACTCTGTATTGCCACAGTAAAAATAACAGTAACCTTTGACCTAATCTGGAAGCCTTTTCTAATCCACACACAAAATTTGGCAATAGGATTATCAGGTACAGGCAGCCCACTCGAAACCAGAGAACCCGATACACATAAATCCAGCGCATTAGTCACAAGCGATCCAGAATGGGAACAAGCGATCCACAAAACAATCAAAAGAACAAAAATCAGAAACAATTTTTCTAGTAACAAACTATGCGATCCTGACTGTACTCAATAGCTGCGTGTGCATTTCTGGAACTGCAAGGATTATTCAACAGCTTAACCAGCAATTAGCAAACGAACAGGCCGATTTGTAAGGTAAATAAAGAGCATTAGCATGACAGGATTTGTCATAACAGCAAGCAAGGTCTTTTCCAACCCAGTCAGTGCCGCAAGTTTGCATTGCGCCGAGAACTTGCAGTGTTTTCCCCTATGGGCAGGACGGGACATCGATTTCCCAAGTTCTGAAAATTATTTACTCATCTCTAAGTAAGCATAAAGCAACCTCCACAGAGACCCAAGAGAAAGACACGTTGTCATGATATCCCATTAAAAATCTCCTAACGTAAGATAATGTCAGATTTGTCCAGCAGATCTTGACAAAACATTCTTGAACGTGCAGCTAACTGGGACGCGGGTGCACGTCATGGTCAACAGGTCTCAGTCACCCACCTTCATGGGCTTTCAAAAAGGTGTGCATCAAAACACATGTGACCAAACTCAACGGGGCAGGGAGGGGTGCAGGGCTCAAAGAAAGGTTAATTGGCCTGCTTGGAAACGACATTCCCAAGCAAGGACTATTTCACTACCTCGCTGGTAACAGGAAGTTAGCAGCCAGCACACATCGCTGCCAGAATCTAGGGCAAGAAATCTGTGTTTTACACAGTCGTCCTGACTTCAAAACAGCTCAACAACTGCATGCAGGGACTGGTAAAGAAATCACTTCTGAACGAACGTCAAGTCCAGAAAACTAGTTTGAGAAGCACATTTAAGTCAGAAAGCCAGAGATTTGACTAAATACGATTCTGTAACACCCATCAAATTGGTTAGCTCCTAAATTTGTTTTAAAACTAAGCAATGGCTAGTAATTTTGGAAGTAATGATCCTAGATAATTGCACTCCAGTAAACATAATAAACTAAATAAATCTAAATTAGTGTCTGGTACTAAATCACGATGATATTCAGATCGTAATACAAGTAAGTAAATAAAAATGCTGTCAATATGAACAATCCAGAAACAAACCACTGCAAAACATATATAAACCAAACAATAATCGGGTATGGATGGTGAAGAGACTCTTCTGCGGCTAGTCAAAGCTACTTTTATGGTCTGTTCCCCCTGAGGTAATGCAGTCTGGGTCCTCCTACGTCCCAGCCTCTCACGCTGTCTCCTGAAACAGCCCGGCTCACTCCCCAAACTTTGCAATACTTCCCGGTGTTTGGCTGGCTTCCAGGAAACTCAGGCTGTCCCCTTTTGTTTGTATCTTGCTCCACATCTACACCACACGTAACTTGAAATTACAGGTACATTCAACACTTTCAAAATTGCAGCTTGAGAGCAAGCTTCAGAAATCCTGGCCTTACCTGCAGGATCTGGTACTGTCATTTCCTTACGCTTCACCATCAGCTTGTCTTTAACCCACGGGAACTCCTGTAAGGAGTCCAAGAACACATCAAAAGCCTTGGGTCCTCTGGTGGGGAGAATATCAAGGAGCATCATGGTTTTCCTCTGACTGGTGGTTTGGGATTTTATTTCTTGAACATGACTGTCCGTGAGAATCCCTTCTTGGTAGAGATACTGAATAACAACTCCATCCACCAGCACCTCCGTGCAGAGCTCCAGGCGCAGGGAACGTAAGAGCTGCTTGTCTCTGGTATCCATCTGGGAACCTAGGGCCTCAGAAAAGAAGTAGAGAAATGCATGAAGATTAGAATACTTCAACCTGTAACATCCAAAAGTGATGTCTGAACATCCAGAAGTGATGTTTGAAGAATTACCAATGTGGGAAAACTATTATCCCCACCACCTTCTTTCCACTCAGATGGCACTGTTTCACAAGCTAAAACGCAGCCATTTCTGGGAAATACTAGATAGGGAGAGAACCTCTGGCATTGCAAACCATGCCAAATAATCCCGCCCACTAACTGGTCAAGGTCCATACTAAAGGCAGCTAGAGCATTTGCCAATCCTTAAGACACTCTACCACCAAAAGGTCAGAGAGATGTCCCACCTGACCTCTGTTACTGATGCATCTGACACCATTGCTGCTGCAGCAGTGCAAAAGCAGCAGCAGGACTGCACGACAGGTAAATGCACCACAGCCAGGCAGCAGGGACAGAGGCAGCAGGTAGCTTTGGCCTACACGATGCTTTTTCATTTTAGGAGGGGTGAAAATGTACCTTATACACCAGGTCATCCTTCCCCCAACTCATTCTGGAAGGCTGCTCTGGAATTCAACTGATCTGGTGATGAGCAACTTTCTTCAAATTTCATCTCAGATTTATCCACCTTCTATTTACAGGCATTTGTTCTGCCAAAAGTGTTCTTGAGCTTAAGTAGCTCTTCTCCCTCCCTGGTATTTACCGTTCTGATGTGTTCACAGGAAGCAATTGGATGCCTCTGCCAGCTTCCATTTCACTTGACTAACACTCTGACTAGACAAAAGCCAGAGAAGATGCATTCTATAGCCACTCTGCAGAAGAGGAATCAAGGTCCAGAGAGATCAAGCAACTCATCCAAGATCATACAGGGAGTCTGTGCCAGACCTGTGAACCGAATCAAGATGTCCAGCCTAGACCTTACGACAAACATACCCCTAGGCCTGTTAATGGCACTTGAAAAGGAAAATGTCAGACTAATACAACTACTTTCTCAGGACTAAATAACAAAGTCAAAAAAACTGCAGCAGGTGTTGAGTGTGATTACCAAGAGACTTTCTGATAATTAAACTGGAAGCTGCTGCTCGAACAGCTAGACCTTGCAGAAACTGTACATCATTCAGTTTGAGGATATAAGGAGAGGCAGAGATTTTCAAAATTCTTTTAAGAAACCTGCTAAAATCTTTATATTGTGAGAGGTGCCTACTGACTCCAAAAGGCCCCATCAAAGGTTGGCTAGTTGGCCTGGTTGTTAAAATCCAGGGCAGGAAACCAATAGGCATGTAAATGGCATCTGGGACAGAATGCAAGGTCCTAGGAGCCTGAGAGAGAGAGACTGGAAAACACTGTGACACTCTCCGATAAAGCCACTTTCTGAAAATGCTTCCCCTGAGTGCTGAAAGCATGGCTGGACGGCACCTTCCCAGGAGGACTCCATCATTCCTGGGTTACCCAGTACGTTTCTCATAGAGTGAAGTGAATTTTGAGGCACCTACCTTCCGCCCAGGGCTGATTTGGGAACCAAACAACAGCTATCCTGGCACGTGTCCTTAAACAATGCTAGCCTGCAAAGCACAGCCCAAACATCGAACTCCATCGTGGAGTGAGATGATAGCACAAGCAAGGAGATGGAAAAAGAGCAGGCAAGACAGAGAACTGGATTTCCCCGTTTGATGTAGGATGCTAATTTTGGACAGGTGAAACTGAAGATTCTGTTCTCTAACCTGCACTATCTTTACACTACTGGGAACAATCACTGGACTAAAGCAAAACCAGGTAAAATTCAGGCAGAAGATCCCTGCCATTTCTCTGTTCCTGGATTCCCTGTCCGCCCCTGAGCTCATGAAGCACTTGCAGAGTTCAAGACAGGCACCCAGCAGCAGTTCTGAGGGCGTTTTCTCAACTCAGGCAGAAAACTGTTTCAGATGCTACGAAGTTCCCGTGCTTCACATTCTGCACGGGCCACTGCAAGTCCCCGTCCAGGAGCTCACGTGCCAGACAAGGAACATGGACTTCTCCAGTCACTGTATAGCAGTTGATGACTTCCCCTTCTTCGTGACCAAAGTGGTCAATGCTTTTTAAAAGCAAGGCCTTTTCAAACCATCTCAGTTTGCGCTGTCATGCAATGAAAAATACCTACCAAGCCATGAATCTGAAGGGGGAATTTCTGTTGCAAAAGGCCTTTGGCTCCCTGACTGCAGGGTGAACACAACTGAGGTTTTAAAGCGCTTAACACGAAGGGCCCCTAACACCAAGGTCACTGGCCCAGTAAACTTCCCAGATGGGGCATATTGATTTTTAAAGTCTTTTTAAAGATGAACTGTTTCTTGGTGTGTGTTTACCGTGAGAAGGAAACGTCAGAGTCAGGAACTAAGCAGTCGGATACAGAAATGTATGAGGGGTTTGGTGCGTAACAGTATAGGGACAGGGTTTAGTGCAACAGAGCACTAATTTAAATTCATTTTAATCACAGCCTCTACTGTACTGGGTCAGGCTGAGCTGGAGTTAATTTCCCCGTACCAGCCCTCACAGTGCTGTGCATCGGTAGCAGCGAGGTGCTGATAACACACCAGTGTTTTGGCTGCTGCCAAGCAGTGCCGGCACACATCAAGGCTGTGTCTCCAACCCTTCTTCCACCCCCTTAGCAGAAGGCGGGGGGTGGGCAAGATCCTGGGAGGGGACACAGACAGGGCAGCTGACCCAGACTGGCCAAACGGATATTCCATACCATATGACATTTGCTCAGCAATGGGAAGCTGAGGGAGAGTGGGAGGAACGGAAGGCATTCGTTTTTTCAACGTTTTGTCTCCCGGGGTAACCACTATGCTTTTGGAAGCCCTGCTTCCCTGGAAGTGGCCGGACATCGCCTGCTAATGGGAAGTAGAGAATAATCTTTTGGGTTTTTTTTTTCCTTGCTTTGCTTCTGCCCGCGCGGCCTTGCTTTTTCGCTATATTAAAACTGCCTTTATCTAAACCCACAATTCTGGAGTTGTCTTTTCCATCTTATTTTTTCCCTCTCCCCTCTCTGCCCTGCTGAGGAGGGGAGTGATAGAGCGGCTTGGTGGACACCTGGCGTTTAGCCAAGGCGAAACCACTACACTCTACCTAGGGATCCAAAGCAAGCTTTAAAATACATTTTCTCTAGTAATGCTGGTGCTAGAGGGAAAGCAAAAAGATGAGGTGTCGTTTACCCAAAAGATGATGTGGCTCAGACCTTACCCAGACACTTCTAAAAACGTGTCTTTTCCATTGCAGGGCCACATTATAGGAAACATCCCCCCGTGCCCTGCTGAACGAGCAGGTCTCTGACTTCTGACCACACCAGCACCGGCGGGTTTTCCTGGATCTGATGGAGAATCTGTCCATGAATGGGGATAAAAGTTGTGAAAGCCCTGACCCTAAAACGACCCCTTCTGCTCCTGAAAAGCACGTTCGCTTACTTCTTGGCTAGAAACACTGGCATTTCCCCAAACACCAACTGCACTGGGCTGCGTACGACTGCGAGCATGTCCCCATGTGCCTGCTCAGCCACGAGCAAGGTCCGCCCTGCCGAAGCCACGAGTGATTTTGGCCATTCGCTGCCTGCCTACACGTTAAAAATCTCCCCAAAAAAACAAGCTTTGCTTTTAACCTCTTCCCTGCCAGCGAGGTCTGGAAGCTGCCGCTCCAGCCGCGGCCAGGAGCCGGCTGCCCGGCCTG
>VWZZ01001031.1:14129-26880 GCA_013399095.1 Psophia crepitans | reverse complement strand
GGCTGCTGGCAGCGCGGAACCGGCGTCCGTCCGTCCGCGGCGAGTCTGGCTGGAGCGCCCGGCGGCGGCGGCGGCGAGCTTCGCGAGTGGGCGTCCAGCCAGGGGAGCCAGCCCCAGGCAGGGCTGTCAGCAGGCCTGTGGCCGGCCCCACGCGGGATCGAGAGCGGCCTGAGGCAGAGGCCGCCGCGCAGCCCCACCGCGGCCGGGTCCCTCCGCTGCTCGGTGCCGCTGCCGGCGGAGGAGGCTCCTTTGCAGGGAGGGGCTGCTGCGCTCTCGGCACCTGGGGTGGGGGGAGAAGTTGTATCTAAAATTAAATTAGAAATTAAAACCCGGAGGGTTTGTGGCATCAGAAACGGCGGATCTCGTTGCTCTCTAGGGAAAATGGTTCCTGCTGGTGAGTGTGTGCGAAGCCAAACTTCATCCAGGCGCTGCATCAGACGCAGCGATACTGTGTCGAATGCTGCGTATAGTGAGCTTCGCTGGTTCCATCCGAACGACCTCAAATGAAGAAACATTCATAGATGAAAGCCATTTAGTAAAGTGCCATACAGCTTGTGTCTACCACATTCTCACAGTTTTATCCATCCATTATTGACTACAAAATCGTCCCTTTCACGTGATTTTATGCAGCTATTTGAAACCAAAGTACAGTAGAAGAGAGAAAACCGTGATTCACAGAGCTATAAAAACGAGGCGGTGTCACTTCCTATCACGTATCATTGAACTTCTTTCCATCTTCACGTAGGTGTGAGGTGTCACGCGGGCCTGAGCAATGTCAGCCCTTTCTGTTTCATGTCGGGACTGCCGTAGTCATGACAGAAAAAGAGAGAAAGAAACAAAAAAAAAGATCTTGCAGAGCCGGAACGCGCTACCTCGAAGCTGCAGGCAGCCGCAGCAAGCTGGCAGTGATCCGCTGGGCTGGCGAATGCGGCCCTCTGGAAAGGCAGGGGAGGTGGTTGCTGCAGCTGCTGCTCCAAGTGTTGCCACTGCGTGGATCCCATTTGTACATCGGTATTTGGAAGATTCCGGGGTGTTTGGAAGTTAGTAATGGAAAACTTTACAGGCCTTTCCTAGATATTGTACCCAGGAAATATTTATCATGAAAAAATATAACTGAAAGTATTATTGGTAGAGCTCACATAGAGTATATGCTCAACATAATATTTATCTACAAGATTTTACATGCAGATACACACTTAGTCATGCTCAGAAAGCTTAGATCCTTTTCCTTTGGTTTTTCGTGTGGCTGACAGGATTAAGCTGAGAATTTGTGTGGATGCAGAATGTAAATCACAGTCTTAAAGGCAAAGTTTGTATGCTGGATTTAGGAAATGTTTAAAAAAATTACATATGTTTACTATGTGGCCGGGTTCTGCAGAGCTGCTACTTATTTGGCAGTTTTAAAGCAATATTTTGGTTTAATTGGCATGGTGCTTTTACCTAGCATTATTTCCAGACAATACATTTGATACATTGCTCTTAAATAATAGATAAATAATATCTTATTCCAGTACATCTATCAAACCAAGGTAAATGCTTTTTTGTCTCAGGCACACATGTTAGTCTTCTAGGAACACAGACATAAACCATTTAAATATCCCTATGGGTTGTTTCAGAGTGATGCCTTGACGTATTTACTATGACCTCAACAACACTGGAAACCACACGAGTAAGTCATCATCGGTAAGACAAAAAGCGTGCTGCTGGTGTAGCCGAAGTACAGCTGAGGTGCTTTTAAATTGTCATGTCACGGGTAGTTTGTAATGCCGGTTGTGAGAAAATACGTTTGTAAACAAGACAAACAGGCACGAGGGAGCAGAGCACACCACAAACCATCTATATGACCGTTCCTCCGCACCGTGCTGTACAGCCACCGCAGGTTTCCTTTCTTAGCTCCTTGTATTTCTGATGGCCAGCTTTTTTTCTTTCAGTCACGACCTAAGGAACCGTATTATATCTGGAATTGGAGTGACGAAACTTGGAGACTCAAAATATCTCATCATTGTGATCCTGACAGCTGCATTTAATTGCAGATGATGTGCCTACATTTTAAAATAGAAAATGAGGACGAGCAGTTACATCACTTGCATTTACTGTATCTTTTTGCCAGATGAGACAATTAGGATTATTTATTTTAAGCTGCCCAAGAATATCTTAGAAAGTTAGCAAAACATATGGATATGCAAAGAGCAAGTCCAGTTCCCACCCAAGTAAATGGTAGCAGTGGTACAGCCAGCTTTTAGTCATGTCTTTGCTTACAGTCTAAACAGAGGTGCAAAGAAGGAAAGCAGTGAGAGGCAATAGATAAGCCTGGGAAGGAAGAGGATGACAGCAGAGGTCCAAGTCTGATTAAAGGGAAGAATCTGGTGTTTCCTTTTCCTTCCGCTAGCATACAACTAGTGCTGCAAATTCACTAGTGGGAACTGTGAACGTGCTACCAGTGTTTCGGGTTCACCTCTAGCAATGCACCCCAGGTGTCGATCGCACTCTGCAGTTGCAGAATAAGGATGCACACAGGTAACGCGTTAAGGAGATAAGTCCTTTTCATGCTGGTTCTGTTTGGGTTCGGCCCCGACTGAAGTTCTTCCAGTTCAATTCTGGTCCAAGTCCAGCAAAACTGCAGAAAGATGGTTTGGTTCTATTCTGGCTTGGGGGAAAAATATATATATATCTGTATATGGGTATTTGAGCCAGTTTGGGTTCAGCTCAGCTCCCCACTAACTGCCCAAATCTCAAAGGCAGCCATGTAGATTAAAGAAGTATTTCCTAGACTGTGCAGATCAATGGACCACGGTCACTCCTGCACATCAGTATCATCAGACTATTAGACTTAAAACCTTGTTCTCTGGTTCTGTGGATTGGGGAATCACCAGTGGTCATCAGGCCACACTTTTGAGGACTGCTGAATTCAAGGTAGCAAGTCCAAGTGTGTGGGAACCAAGCTAAGTGGCGTCTCTTCTGACAGCGCTATTCTCTTTACATGTGGGTTATTCCAGATCAGAATACCAGATTTTGAAATTTACCATACACTTTAAAAGCTCACTTAAAAGTCCCAAATCTTTTTAGAAACTCTGTACGAGATTAAAAAAAAAAGCTTTTGAGAGGATCCTTTATGCTAATTAGAGTCAAGCTATAGCCTAGCATGTACGTATTTTCTTTGTTTTACACAGACTAATTTGTTTCTGCTGATAACAAGAGCCAAAATGTGCTTTTAGAACTAGTGCAAGCAGATTTAATCTATTAGGACTATGCTGTTTTCAATTGTCTGTAGGACAGCATTCCAACTAAGGACAAAAGAAATATGAGCCTCTAGATTCATTTATTAAAAACATATCTAATTAGTTAAATCTTCCACAAAACCTCTGAAATGCAAAGAAAGAAAAATATATTATATGGTTGCCTGTCATTTTTAGAAAGGAGAGCAAAGAAGACGTTTCTGAATGTGATGTATCTCAAAAACACTGTTAAAATACAAGTCAGGGTGGCCCAAACTTGGTGGCCGGAAGACCAGAAAAAGGGCTTGCAAGCCACTGCCATCCACTGCCGCCCTGAGCAATAATCCCCTCCCTTCCTCCCTCTCCTCTCCCTCCTCACCCCGATCCCTGCTGCACTGCCCTTTGCAAGCGTGGCCCTCCCTAATGCCAACATCCAGCTCTCCTGCGCCAGCCACCAAAAACCTGGCTGATGCCAAGGCCGGTAAGGTCTTGGTATGGAAAGGTTGCCCAACTTGTAGAGCGAGCTTAGGCGTGCTGCGCTGGGTGTCGGCGGGGTTTGTGGGCACTGGACGGTGCCTCGGGAGGGGGTGTCACTCGTCGGGTGACATTTGCTACTCCAAAAGCGGTTCCTTGTGGCTCCTGAGAAAAGATGACGGGCAGGCTGAAGTGCGTCACTGAGGAGGATCAGCCCCCCGGGCTGCTGCTTCGTTTGTTCTGGTACTTTGTCACTTCCCATTCGCTGGAATTGTAAAGGCTTTAAGTTAAATGCAGGTCAAAGAGAGCAACGAATATAAAATGTGGGTGACACATCATGAACTTCCTTACAAGTATTATTTTATTAAAAGGTATGTCCAGCATGTAGGTAAAATACAGCACAGAAAGTTCCAAAACATCTTTAACCATGGAGTTTGAAGTGACTATGTAGTGTCTCTACATCTATATTTATTTTCCATAATAAAAGTGTTTATTAGCAGTACTGTAATGAATGTAAGTGAATGAATTCTTAATGCTGTTTACTTTGATACAAATCATCTCTAGCCAAAGGTGAATACAGTTAGAAGAAAAGAAGGAGACATCAAATGTGAAACTTTTGTATTCGTTCCAGGAAAAAAAAAAAACCAAAACTCTGCAATGAACTTTAATAAAAGCCTTGCAATTAATATTTACAAAATGTGACTCAGTATTTCTCAGAATTTTTAGTCCATTTTCTTTAAATATATAAATTAATGTAGTTCTCTGGGTTTGAAGTTCAATTTAAAGACACTTTGAGGAGACAGATGAAATACTGCAAGCCTCTAAATACTCATTCCAGATATATGAAACTAGTTTTAAATGTAAAGCAACCATTTTAATAACGTGAGAACAAAGAAAATTCACAAATTAGCATGAAAATCAAACATTGAGAAATAAGTAAAAGGAATTTAAGATTCAAGTCTGAAACCTTTTCACAAACCCAACTTCTCTTATTTGGAAATTACAGCATAAAAAATGGTTGTCTCGCATTTTAGATAAAAGACTGGAAGGTTGGTTTTATTTAGGAGGCGAATAACTACTGCTTTTTGTAATCTTCGGTTTCTTTCCCAGGCGTTGAACTGGACAAACCCAAATACAGTACCTAAATTTTTAAAGGTTCTTACTTTCAGGTTAAGCTTTTCAGGAGCTAGTAAAGACTCATGGAAAGTGTTTACAGGTAGCCTAGCAAGGGATTTGCCACTGCTTAAATGTTTTCCATATGTCCTGTTTCCAAACAAAAAATACCCTTCTATTAAAAATTCACTTACTCTATTTTGTTCCCTCAAAGTGCAAGCTGCCTGCATGCCTGGTTACTGTGAGCTAGTTAAGCAGCCTGCAGCAGGGACTGCAGCCTCCATCGGGGGAGTTGAGACAGATGAATTTCCAGAAAACAGTTACCTTCTGGCAGGCAGCTTCCCTCGCAGAAAACACGCGTCTGAAGCGCTTCAGCTCACAAAGCAGCCGCGATGACACTTCCACTGCAATCTAGTTAGACAAGAATCTCACATTCCTAACTTACTTTCTTCTCTCTTCCTAGCAATGAAGCCATTTGAAGATATTACCATCATTGCAGCTTAGATTCATATCAATGTTAATTGAAATACAAGTGACTCTTCACCCCACGCTGATAAATGACAAAATGTTAAGTCACTGCCTACTTTACAGATAGGTAAACACAGACTCAGTCTTCTTTAATATTGTCATCCTAAAAGAAAATGAACCGGCTAACAATTCCAGACAGCAACAGTCGATCCACAACTTACTCTGTCCCCTCAGACTGTCACTAAGCAGCGCACTAGGTAAGAAAAAAGCAAGTGTATGACATGTCATACAGGTGTCCATAGCAATCCCTCAAACTTGGAGTGTCCTCCCGAGACAAACTGAGATTCAGCTGAACAGAACCTATTTCAGGGCTGCAGCCTAAAGGGATAAAACCAAATCGTAACAAAGCATTTTGAAAAGTGATTTTACAGCCTTCAGATATCAGTCTTAGAACTGTTTCTGCTATAATTCTTGTTATCGAGCCTGATCCAAAAAACCTCAATAAAGTCAAAAGAAGAATTTGCACTGGGCTGTGAATCTTTTCCCACATTTATGTACCTCTGCATTTCCTATTTGTTAACCGACAGTGCACCAACTTGCAATCCTCAGCTATGAAACATCAGCTATGGAGCAGTTTGACTGAAAACAAAAGGATTTACTTATGAAATCCCTGCCTGACAGCAAAAGAAAAATTAAGGCAGGCACATTGAATTTGGGGATTTTTTCAAAATGTATTTTCTTCTTTGCAGCACTCAGCACTGAACTTTTCTTGGGCATAATCTATTTGAACTTTTTCCTATTAAATGCCAGCTTGTTTCTTATACTAATACAAATAACTTTTGCTCCTGCATGTTTTTACTCCTTAATATCATAGAAAGTAATGATATTATTTTGGTACTTCTGTTCCCAGAGAGTTAATGACTTCAACTCTGGAAGAAACAAAAAAACAACAAAAAACCCAAACCACAGGTGCAATTATTTTTTTTTTTAAAATAGGATTTAAGTAGAGTAAAATCCACAATTTATCAGGAAGATTAAACACCATAATTATGGTGATATGTTTTCACATTTCCCTAGACTTTCTCAGTGGTGCTGGCTACTTCAAAGCCCTGTAGATAACTCGATCAATAAACACAGCTAATCCCCCTCCCATCCTCCCTTGGCAACCCTGGGACCAGGACAGACTTATTTTACTGTAAGCTTACGTTTTTTCCTGAAATTCAGTTACCTGGCCAGACTTTCTTTACATGTGGTTTCAAATTGTGTGCTGATACTAGTTATTCCCCTGGACCTTTAAGCTCTACTAATACACCTTCTGCCGTCCTACTAGTCCTGATGGTTAGTTATTCGATAGACCTCGTGAGAAGTGCCACCTCTCACAGGAGCTGCAGACTTTGCCATGTTCTTTCCCTTTAGGCCGTTCTCAGACACCAAAAGCCAGACAGCTAATTCCCTCCTCAGCAAGCAGAATAGCTTCTCATCTGGTTTCCCGGTGGTATTTTGCCTGGTTTGTAGCATACCCTCTGTCCGACACAGCAGATAATGACCAGTGACGGTCGGCACCGATGTCCTTCACAGCCCCGGGCAGCGCCAACGCTGCCTCCCACTTCCTTTGACTGATGCTCAGCCCGTTGTAGAAATTACCCAATTTCAGCAGTACTGTGGTGAACTGCCATTTGTTGCAAAGCGAGCTCAGACCTTGGTGATCTGAAGTTACGTGTCGGTGGAATGTTGTTTCCAGGCAGTTTCAGTCATGCTGAGGGCTTAGCAAAATACTGAGACCTGCTGAAGTTAATGCTAACAGAAAAGTGGTTTTCAGGAGCTAGGCGGAGATACCAAATAGCTTTCTGTACACAGCACTAACCAGCTCAAACCTTTCAAGTAATTTCTATGTACTCTATTTGGAAATTTTACGGTTTATGTATTAAAGGATTCCTTTATTTCTATTGTTGGGGGTTTTTAAATAAAATTTCTCTTTTCGACAGAAAAGTTTTGTATAATTATTGAGATTCAGTAATATAACTGTTAGAATCCCCCAAGCTATTACTTCCTCTAGCAGTCAATATGATACTTAGATTTATTTTAATGACAGCAAAGTCAGCAGAAGTTTGATTTTACTTTACTTTAAATGACTGCTAGACACGACACCCACGTCTAAAGGTATCTTCCTGTTTTCATCACGTGTTTTGGCTTAAAAAGAACACAGCCCTGATACCACCCAACTTACTTTCAGCTTGATCCTAAGCCCATAGCCAAAGGAAAAAGCCATAGGACTTTTATCATAGGAATAAAAAAAAAAAAAGCTTTTGAATAGAACATGTAAGTAAATACAGCTTTTTTACAGTCTTTAACAAGGTAATTTACCTACAGGAACACTTTGCTAAGACACAAGAGATGGCCAAGACACAGGCAACTACAGAACCCTGTCCACAGCATCATATATAGTCTCTTGTAATGAGACTTATTTAAATAAGAGTTTCAGATTCTAGAGCTCCACAGTTTTTTAGTGAGGAGTCAGTTCTGCATTGTTTTCAGATATAAAAATAAACCCTTCTCCCCCCATTTTCTACTGAACAATTTTTCCTTCTTGGTAATAATTATATATTGTTTATCTAGAATGTGGTTATATAAAATATAATTAAGACAATAGTGATGAGATCAGATTAAAATTACTCCTAATGCAATGGGTGCAGCTGCTTGGTTACATTCCCACTCTACCCGCCCATTTTGTACTTGAACCACTTTCCATCTCTGGTGATAATACCAGCAGCAGGGAAATACTCATACAATTAAAATGGCGCCATAGTTCACACTTCTGCTAGGTTTAGTGCTAAACTAAATGCAAACACCAATTCCATTTCCATCATTCATCTTGCAAGTTATTTTTTATTGTTTTTTTCAAGCATCACCTTTTAGGATTGTGGGATTCTCAGCTTTCTTTTGATGAAAACGAAGGTTTTCAGCAACTAAAATTCCAGGTATACGGTGGAAAATTTGAATCCTCAAGACTCAAAAATGAAAAACCAAACCAACACATAGGATGGAAAAAAAAGCTTAGGATTAAAGTATCATGATTTTCAGTTGACTCATGGGCATTGAAACTGTGAAACTGGCTCCACTGAACACTGTACTAGCAATTCAAGATGACATGTATCAGTTAGAAGTAATTTTTTGAGTCTGAAGGCCAGCAATTTAAAAGCTAGTGCTGTTGAAAAGCCACAGCAACATCCATAAAGTAAAAAAAAAAAAAAAGCACTGGAACTTTTTAAAAAATGTTTGGACAACATGATCATGCTTGAGAATTCATTAGGTCTACATGCAAGATTTTTGCACCACTGTAATCCAATCATGTGCTATCCTCAGATTTTTTGTACCAGAACAAGTCATTCCTCTGTGCTGCCTTAGAATGAAGCCGAGCTTTCAGCAAGCTATAGCGTGTTTAGTTTTACTAGTGCAATGCATCAGCCCTAGGGCTAGCATCCTAATGAGGACAAGAACTATGCTTTCATACAAAGAGGACTAGTTCCCCCTCCAGTCTGTTCAAAATATTGTTCACTGCTCCGAGCACACCACAGCTGCAGACCCTGCTTTTCCCCACCGTAACTAATACGAATGATACGAAAGTGCAAGTCAGTATGCTCAACATCTAGTGACTCGATTCCACACCACGGTAACTACTCTTGATTATTTACAAGAATGACCACCTTTCGCTTTACTAGCACTCCTTGTCTTCAGCCCGCTGCTTGCCCTTGTGCTTTGGAGAACCACTAACAAGCGCGGCGAGCTGCCCTACATCTGCCCCGTGTCGTTCCTCAGAGCTTGGCTCTGCCCTGGGGGATACCTGGCCTGTGACTGCTTATAGCAGGCTGCCAGCAAGGAGCTATAAATCATTTCTTATATGCATGACTGCCTCATTGCGCTCCAAAACTACTATCTTCTCAGTCTGCTTGTTCCAGGATCGGTATTCATGATTTTAAATCCCCAGGCTAGGGGCGAGCCTGGAGGGAACTTATTTTAAAGGTCCTTCATATAACGTGTTCACCACTGAGACCCCAAGCATATCACAGCTAAGTATCACCTTGGCTAAAAATGCTCGGTAGTAGAAGGTTAACACAGCAACAGGTTAGAGTGTTTCCTTCCTGTAACAGAATTTAGTCTAAATAGCAGCTATCTCATCAAAGGTACAAGAACTGTTAAGAGAAGAGATTCATGAGAATGAAAAGTATTCCCAGGAATATGGTTTTCACAGGCAGTGCACACAGGAAAAGCTTCTCGGCTTCTGGGTGGCAGATTCTAGCAAGACATAAGCACAAAAGAACCGTGTGATTATGGCACACACCTAGAACAGAAGGAAGAGCTCTTCTGGAACGGGAACTGGAGGGTGGTTGCTGTGTTACGCGAAAAACTTCCAACAACCTGCTTCGTTTTGGCAGGGCATGGGGAAAAATTTTACATAACAAAAGCTTTTGTTTTGTTTTCCAGGAGAAAACTCCCCCATTTCAATACTAAAGCTTGCATTAAAAATGGGGAGAGAGAAGAGGGAGAAAAGCCACCTTTTCCATAGAGAGAACAACAACGTATCAAGTATTTGCCATACCAAGGGACCACCCCCTCTGCCTTGGGTTCTCAGTGTCTTCCTTGTCCCAACGGCCGTGCTACTCATTTCTGCCCACACATTAATGACAAAACTGCATGCATAACACTGCATATTTTATTAGATGCGACACAATAAGTTGGTCAGTGCCCCAGAGTTTATGGGAAGGGATGCAGCATCTTGACAGTGCTACAGAGCAGTTAAGTCACAAGGAAAACAAGATTATTTTATGTTGTTTCTATTTCAGCCTGGGCAGGGCTAGATTACAGCAAGTCTTGACAACCCTCCTTGTTCAAACACAAGTCTATTTGCTTTAATTAAAAAGTAAGCTAGGGAAAGAGTTAAAACTATGAAACTGTTGACTAAGGATGAATCTATGTCCTTGTTTCTCTCTTTACTGCTTTATTACTCTCATCCTGGATATTTATTCTATTAAATACTTCACATTTAGACTGAGGAACAGGTCCTGAGGGTCTAAGTGCCTCCTTCCCATTTGGAGGGCTGTCGTAACAAAAAAGCAATGTCCTATGCTAACACCTAACTACAGGAATTCAGCAGGCAGCCTCTAAACCACTAATCTGAACGTAATCCAGCTATACCTTTGAGCAGCACAGCAAAAGCAAAGCAGGGATATTTATCCTTGCTGATACGTATGCACTTGAGTATTAGCTGCGAAATTACATAGGTTCTTAAGATCACTGTTTCCTGAATAGTAGCAAATCCATACATACAAAGATTGGGAAATTACTGTGCAATTTGATTTACTTTATTGAGTAATAGTCTGATAGCTACAATGGTGAAATAGAAGAAAAAAAAAAAAACCAAACAGAAAACAACCAAACCAACCCCCTCCAAAAAAAAAAAAAATTCCAAATCCATATATCCCCACATTTTGGGAAACAAGCTGAAGAAAACATTCTACACTGTAGAAGACAGCTGTAACTGCTGAAATCCATGTTCTGACATTGGAACTGAGCAACTGCAAGCCTGCAGTGTGCAGTCCCAAAGCCTCAACCAAAAGAGGCTTAATAATAATAACATGGATATATCACCACTGGGAAGATGTTAACATGTTAACAAAGATTCTGGGATACCAATCTGGTATAATCAGCAACATTCTGGGTTCCTATGAAAGATGTGGCATTCCTCCTTATGGTCAGCTTTTAGAGAACTTTGAAAATGTTTTAAACTGATTCCTTACAGTACTCCTTTGCTTGCAGAAAAGCACAAGAATAATAGTTTGATAAAAACTGAATAGATGATCACTTTTTTGACTGGCTTTGATTAGTTGCATAACTTTGGCAAGATTAATACAGTGTGATCCAGTTAAGCTTTGAGGATTATATGAACACCAGCACCAAATTAATCTTGTAATCAGACAACTGAGATACTTAGCACTCTCATTCGTCTCTGACCACTTTTGCAGTCTCTCCCGGTCCCACTGCTTCAGGTAGCATTTGATAGTGCAGTATTTTATGCCATTGACAAACGAACAGAGTCTGGACAGACTCCTGGCTTCTCTCTCCTCGCAAGAATAGCATACCACCTTGTCAACCCCCCGAGGATGCAAACTGGGATTATTCTACATAAAGTCTCCCTCTGTGGCATCTGAAATAAAAACCTTTCCCCCAGAACTGCCACTGTTTTGATAGTGAATTCCACGCCGAGTTGTACAACTGGTTACTCAGTTCTCTGGCTGATTTTAAGAACTGCATTTAAAAGTTACTCTACATTGGAGACATTTAGAAAAGATATTTATACCTGGTATTGGTACTCTTTCAAGTACTCTTTTAGTCTTGTTGGTAATGGCAGCTCCCAGATCTGATTTGTACACTTGTTTATAGTTATTCTGCAGTGGTGTTGCAGAGATGGAGCAGACGTATAGAGAGGTTTGTTCAAGTAAAGATGAACTGTTCCATTTGAAGGTGTTTCGGTTCTGTCCTTGCACATGAGAACATAATACTCAATCAAATGCACCACACTGTTGAACTGTTTAAGTCTAGATCTGACACAAGTGATAGAGTCCAGTCTAAACTTGCCATCTTGATACTCTATGCGTAGATTGGTCGGTCCCGCTGATGTTTTTACCGAAATAGTCAGTAGATACTCTGAATGTGAACTATCCCTAACCAAGAAGGTCCCTTCGGGGGCATCCAGTAATCTCTCTTTGGCTTCAGCAACAGTCATGTTGCCCCAGTACCACCCTGTTAAAAGAGGAGAGAAAGAAGGGTGTCGTTTATTCGCGTTTGTTTGTTTAAAAAGCTGTTCTTTGGCTGATGTACTTGTAATAACCCATTTCCTTTGTTATTTGAAAGCTAAAGTCCTGCAGGCATTGTAAATTTTTATTTGCTATTTAAATTCATTTGCTTTGCAACGTGTCTCGTTTTGACAGAGCTTTCCAGGTCACTGTTTATTTTCNAAGAGGAGAGAAAGAAGGGTGTCGTTTATTCGCGTTTGTTTGTTTAAAAAGCTGTTCTTTGGCTGATGTACTTGTAATAACCCATTTCCTTTGTTATTTGAAAGCTAAAGTCCTGCAGGCATTGTAAATTTTTATTTGCTATTTAAATTCATTTGCTTTGCAATGTGTCTCGTTTTGACAGAGCTTTCCAGGTCACTGTTTATTTTCGTATCCATGCATACGCCCGCACAAACCTCCCCGCAGGTTCTGCGAGGCTGCCGCCGAAGCCGCCCACCCCACGGGCCGCCCGTACGGTAGCAGGGACGCGCCCCGCGGCTCCGCGGTGCGCACACGCCGGGGCGAGCGCTGCGCCCGCCCGGCACACGCTGGCAACCCGCAGAAAGCCCGCTTCAGTGGGTACTCTAGGTAGGCTGGTGTCGAAACGATCTTTGCCCAGCAATCGGAAGCCGAGATGGGTAAGAAAACAAC
>VWZZ01001031.1:0-11702 GCA_013399095.1 Psophia crepitans | reverse complement strand
CGCGCGGCACCTCCTGAGGTAACCGGGACGAACGCGGGAGCGCGGTGCTTGTCGTTCCTCCTCCGCGGTAGCGACGGGGTAAAGGCGAGGGGTGCCAGGCCTGCCAGGCGCCGTCAGCTTCGGGCACCTGAGCGCGGCGGCCCGGGCCCGCCCTCAGGGCCGGGAGCGAGTGAGGAACCGGTGCCAGGAGCTCCGTGCCAGGGACTTGCGGCGGCCGAAGCTCCTGGGACACCCCCCCCCGCTCTCCCCCNAGGTAAACCATTACCAAACGTACATTTCAAAACCAACAGCAAATTAAAAATTATTACTTAAGTTTTAGTACTCTGATCAGACATCCTATGGTCCTTCATGGGATCAATATTCCCCCCCCCCCCCTTTTTTTTTTTTTTTTTTTTTTTTTTTTTTAATAAACCCGAAACTGTTTTTCGGCGTAAAGATGACTGATTGCGCCGCGGGTGCTGTTCGGTAACCAGCCACTTTCCGCCGCTGCCCGGGCAGCCTCGTGCCGCCTTTAAAAAGATGTAAAAAAACCAAAAAAAAACCCCAAACCCAAAACAAAAACCGAAAGAGGGGAAACAAAGCAAAAGTAGCCGTATGAGTCTCACCTCAGCCCCTGGCAGCAGGTCAGGGCTCCCTGCGAATTGCACGGCCGTGTTTGGGAGGGAGTATTTTTCGGGTTTGACGGGAGAAGGATTAAGGACTATCTTTTTAAAAGTCCTCAGGAAAGCAAAATGTAAAAGAATACAAAATCTCTTTAAAAATCCCGGGGTGGGTGGGGAGAAGCCTTTGTTATCAAAGAGATAAATGAATATGTATGAGGCTGGACAGCCTGGCTGAGCGAGCGGGGCAGCACCGGCGCTCCAGCTCCCCTGTGCACAGAAAGCTTCCACGGGGGAGCTCCTGCCTTGGGTCGTACTCCCTAGGAACTCCTGAAATTCAAGGTTTCCTTAAAAAAAAAAGGGGGAGGGAGCGAAAAAATGGACCCTGGAAGACATTTCTTGAAGGCTTTTGTAATAGATATTTATAATTTTTAAACGTAAGGGGATGAAGAGTTTTAGAGTTAATAGTTCTTTTTAAAAATAACTGCTGTATGTAGTAATTCAACAGATTCATCTGAGGAAAAAAATCTACTTTGTTAAGTGAGTTGGTCAGTATGGTTTCATCTGTTTGCAGTGCCTGGGTGCTTTAGAATTTAATTTATTCAGTTTATGAAAAAAGGTGGTTTTAATCACTGACAGCACCACGGATTTAAAATGAGGTCTCAGGAGCAAACATGGTCTTTCTTACTTAAGCATTCTCAGAAATTGTTGAAAACAATTTAGGTCTTGAAGGTCATTCTTGTTCCTGTTTTTGTCCATGCAGTTCAGATAGGCTCAGATTCAGCCTCCAGTGACTCTTGTGGAATCCCCACTAACTTTTTCTTGGATAGATGTGAAGAGGGGGAAGAATACGTCTGTGTCCTTTGAAATTTAGTTGACAGTTGTGCTACCGATTATGTGAGATCTTGCATAAAATCCGATTTACTTTTTTAGAATTGCACTGGCTTCACTGTATTCCAAAGAGGGAAAAAAAAAAAAGGAATACAGATCTACAGTTATTATTAAAATAAAGCTGTATATGTATATGCAGGCACAGAGCTTTTGCTCAAAATTATGTTGTTTTGATACAATAGTGTTCAAATTAGGGCTATTCTTTAAAGTTCACTAATTCATCTTAGAGAAATGGAATGCATCTTGTCTAGATAGAGCTGCTTTTTTACGGCTTTGCTGTAGTTCTCTTTCCTGATGTTATTTATTAATGGCATTTTTATGTGGATAGTATCTCAAGACTTCCTTTGCTTCTGCTGTTTATTCGTCACTTGAAGTCATAATAATTTGTTTCTAAAACCACAGCTGGCTGCTCTAAAGGCAGAGAGAGGAAGACCGTGATTTATGTGGTGAATGAGAAACAAGAACAGAATAATGTAATAAATATTTGTTACTTAAAACTTCAGATATTGTTACGAAAAAGGTAGAATAAAAATGAGGAAAGAATCTTTCCTAGGCAGAGTTCTGTTATTTTTTTTTTCATGAGAAGTTAATATCTTTTAAAAATAGTACTAAAGATCTGATAAATTTACGAGAGTAATGAAATTCAAACTTAGAAACTGCAAATTGATCTTCAGATGACACTTTTGGTACCTCGTAAGAGTACTTTGGTTCACAGTTACCTTTATGCTCTGGTATGAGACTTCCATAAGGACTATAGGCTCAGTGGAATAAGATAGTATTTCACTGTTTCTTTCAACAATGTTAGTTAGCTGTTTTTCTCCTCTGTCTGCGTGAGTCTTTCACACAGTCACAGGGGAGAAAAAAATAATTTTAAGTGTAAGAAAAGGTGATTAAATTAAATTACTTTTGGGATTATGGGCCACATGTGGTGCATTAAACTACTTTAAGCTACTTCTTAGCTGCTTTGGCATTAGGATGTTTAATACATACTTGGTCTGCCTTAAGTGGTTTACTGTATAAAAACGTAGAATAGGGTAGGAGAAAGATGAGAAATGGAGAAAGAGAAAAGCAGCAGCACGGAGATCTCAGACTCGGAAAACTTAGCTTTCTGTCATGTAAACAAGGTAAGGTTTTTTAATTTGCCATGTAACAAACAGTAATTCTTCTAAACAGACTCACTAATATAAAGAGAAAATTAGTTTATACAGATGGGGATTTAAAATTTGTAAGTACAATTCAAGCCAAGTACTTTATTTATTTTCAGTCTGTATGTTTCGGGGTAGCAATTCTAGGACAAATCGTGCCTGGATGTATACAGTTATGAATTCTTCTGAGCCAGTTTTAGAGACGTATCGTCCGACTGGAGATGAAAGGCACAAACTTAAGGAGTCTCTGATTTCTTTTCCAGATATTTTCTACCGTGCATGAACGTTTTGATTTGGACAGTATATCATCCATATATTAGACATTTTAAATCGAGATTTTTATTAGTAGTGAAAACATGAGCATTAAGAGTTCTCAAAAATCACAAGCAGAATATATTATGTTTCTGACTTGTTTGCAAATGTATGTGCTCAAAAAGAGATGAGGGGGGGGATGAGTGGATTTATTTTTTATTTTTCCTTTAGGCAAAAATCCCTTTCATGACCAAGGAAGGAGGCAGCAATGTTTTTACAATACTGTGAAGTGCCTGTTGCTAGAAATGATTTTCACTTTGTTCCTGAAAAGTATGCCAAATTTACTGGAGGGCTAGCACACTGATTTATTCGTATAATATGATGTGAGTGAAAGAGGGGGTCATGCATTTTTGGCCCAGCTGGTTTTACTAAATTTGCTTTGATTTGCTGAAAAGGTTTACTGATTTATTTAGCTAGATTTATCTAGCTACCTGAAAGAATACAAGGGGCCTTTCCTTGCTCTCTGCATCCTTTTTTCCCCAAAGATGCAGCACAGAATATCCATTATCCACGACATACCATTTGGTCAGATAAAATCCGCTTTGTTTAAAAGGTCAGCAATTTCTTATCACATGTGTCTGTTTATTGACCATATTTTGACAACTGTTTACCCAAACTGACCTAAATAACAATGTGTAACTGCCACTGTTCCTCCTTGTCCCGTGATTACAGTGGTCAGGCAGCGGGTTTGGTTCTTGAGCAAAGAAATATGAACATGGAGCCTTCATCTCAAGCAAATTAGAACAAGTTAATTGTAGCTCTGCACCATGAACAGGGTCAGCAGTGTGAGTCCTTTGAGAATTTCTCACTCAGCAGTCAGGAGGAAGGTTTGCTTATTTCACAAAGAGTTCCTAAAACATAATAAATACAGCAGAGACAAGTATTTTCATAAATGGGATCACTCTGCTCTTTCCAGCTACCCCAGGAACAGAATGTTTTGATGAAATAAATTATGATGTATACCAAACAATGTTACTCTTAACCAGCTGCCACCTTATTTCCTGCTGTTTTTATCTATTCAGATGTGGACGCTTTATCTTTCTTGAGAAAATACGTTTGGTAAAGGAGAATAACCAAAAATTCAGTGAACAATTTCTGTGAAACAGTGGTGTTCTGAAAGAAAACCATCACTTGTCATTTAAAAGCAAACCATCACAAGATAGCACTAAGAGAGGAGTACTTTGAAATAACATCCAGATTATTTTCTTTCAGGAATGGTCAAGAAAAAGAAGAATCATTTCCTTTAGTTCAGTGGATAGGTAGACGGATAATCACCAGCAAGCAGAAAACTCTGACCATAAAAAGGTGGCATTTAAATCCTTCTCTCATCTCATCGTATGCTTTATGCTGTTCAAAACTCACAGTAGCATCTAAAGGCCTCAGCTGCATTGAGTAAGAAGTTATCTAGACATATTTAGGATCTTTAATTAATAACATTAAGTGTAGTGCTTTTATAGTTTTTCTGATTTACTATTTACAATGATTTGCTGGACTTGTTAAGGAAAACTGGAATGTGGTGACACAGGGTACTAAGTATTTAAAAAAAGGTAATTTACAAGGCAGTTTTCACCTTACACCATGTTAGCCTTCTTTAAGCGAGCAGAATTCTATTCTGTCACTTTGTTGTTTTGTGAACTATGCGATTTCACTCTGAGCAGACCTACCTAAACATTGCTGAAAGTTACCTGAGGATAATTTGTAAATACACATGCTTTGGCAGCATTTTCTGCCCTGTCACACTTCCTTTTTATGAACACGCTAGAAAAGAAAGACAACTGGTAAGAACCGTTTTGATAGCAGTCATTTTAAACAGCTACTAGGAGAATATTTGCCACGGATTTTAATAATCAGATTATAGCATAAGATGCTGTGACTGTAGTATTTATTTACCTTGGTTTTTGGCTGAGAAAATGCGTATATGCCTGAGAAAGAGCGTATAGGTGTATACATACACGTACACCTATACGTACACATGTTCACAACCACGCTCTTTGAAGTTCTGGATTTTTGGAGAAATATACACTCTTGTCTTTGTTTTAGAAAAAATCCTAGAGATAGCACAGCTGAAAGCACTCTCAAATTTTGCATTCTCGTTCTACAAGCTGCCAGAAAAAACAAGCCTTTTATGCTTGAGGAGGCTTGAGATGTTTTCTTGCCAGTTATGAGTCCTACTTCTCGAAGCAAAAGAGAGCAAGTAATGTCTGTGAAAAAAGTTTTCGTGACAGACGGCATGCAGGCAGCTCTCCTGTGCTCTGTCAAGCCATAAGTAATTAAAATTCCTTTGTTGGTGAAGAGTCAGTTCTGAAACTAATAAGGAAAACTAAAACAGGTGATGCAGTGGCTATTTCCAGAGGAGAGAGTTTTGAGTGCAAAGTAGAAGGAAGAAGAAACCAAGTTATACGTCTCTGGATAAATGGTCTCACATCAGAAAAAAAATAATTTTAAATCACTGTTCTAGTTCTTCTATTAAAGATGGTTTAATTCATCCAGAGCTATTTGGCCTTGAGGATGAATTCCTACAATTAAGTGTTTATGATTGAAAGTGCTGCCATGGAAAGCAGACAGATGAATATCATTTCAGGAGTACTGTGAATCATTAAATGAGTTGTAGAATCTTTTCCTGGGCACGAGCCGCTTTTAAATTTCCGACTAAGGCTGTAATAGACTTCAGCATAAGGCCTGACATGTTGCTGTATTTAGGAGTTTGAATAACAGGATAATCAACAGTTACTAATGTGTTAATGTAATTTTAAACTTCTTACAGTTAATTGAAAAGACACTGCCCATGGTATGTGTATATGCTGCTCAGATCAAATACTTTTTTCAGATTAGTGTGTTAAGTGTTTGTGTCAGGTAATGAACTTAACCTGCCTCTGACACAATCACTTCTCTTGGCTCAAGATAGGCATGGCTGCTTTCCCCGCTTCAGTATGAAGAGAGGCTGGACATGGAATGTCATACAAACCTGAACAGATGACAAGAAAACAGTGCTCGCTGCCAACTACCTTCTCTCTCTTTATTTATCGTGATTAGTGCTTGGTTTTTGTCCGGAAGGCTCAAGGCATCATCGTATAACTGATTGGCGTGTAAACTGAAATACAGGCCAGACAGACTGGCATTTTTTTGGGCCCAACAGAGGAAACAGACACAGGGCTAACACTTCCTGGTTAAGGAAAGAGTGTTGGTCCACAGCTCGCATTTTCTTGGCACTGCCTGTCCATTCCCAGGATTGCTTGCCCCTCCTGTAAGCAGTTTTGCCAGGTGTGTAGATATTAAGGCTCAAACAGTGGTAGATAAAATTGGATAGGCTGCTTGAGGCAGTTACTGTTGCCCCTTATACTGTACCTGAACCATCCCTCCCATGGCTCTGCCTGCAGCAGGGATGAGAAATTAACTCATGCATCTCCTCCTAACAACTTTAGCTTTCAGTCTGGTGTGTTAAAAGCAACCCATTTTAGCATGGCTCAAAACTGGAGTCACTCAGGCACAGCTTCATGAGCTGTTTGGTCGTGAGGTGGCAGATTCTGTCACGGGGTGGGGTGAATGGTTGGGCATGAGAGTGGTAACTCCTTCAGCCATCTGATTTTAATCCTTTACCATATGTGACTTGAAGTCCTTAGATGCCCTCTACTGCCATATACCAGAATTGACAGATGGCTCTGTGTAACCAAATTCAGATTTGCTGAAGTTTGTTATTATCTGTCTTTGTAAATGAATGGGGGAAGGGAAATAATATCCATAATTATTACAAAATATGCAATGCCTTTTATAAAGCATGAGTTTGGGCTAGACATCTTTTCTGACTTTCAGTGCCATTGTCCTGTATTTCACAATTTTAATACTATTTTTAGCATTCTCTTCAGAGCTCACTTCTCTGATAAATTATCCCTCTGGGGATAAATTTGATCCAGAAAGATGCCTGAGGCACAGCTGAATTTTTCCACAGCATTTCAGGCCACATCATGCTAGACGGAAGGAAACTGCAAAACCTGCTGCTGTAGGTCAGTCTCTGTTCTGGGAAGGAACTGAAGGATGCATTTAGCCATTGGATGTATCATTTGCGTACAACAGACCAGCAGGCAAGTGTCTATATCTAAAATGGAATAACCCAAAATTTCAGTCCCACGTTTGCCTGTGTTATGACAGTTTTTGTGTGCTGGCAGGCACAAAGCAATCCCAAGACAAACAGAACTAGCCCTGGAGGGAATCACTTTACAAACTCTTAAGATTCAAGTGTTTCCGTGGTACTTGAGCTTCAGCTGCCTTGGTTATACCAACTCCTTTTCTCTTCTATACGCAAAACCCAGCGAAACAATCCCACTGTTAATTCCCCAGCATAGGTTCCTAACACTGATTTGATTGAGTGGTTTCGGTCCAAATGAAATGAGCAGCCTGTTTTGTGTACATTTTTAAACACACCTAATCTTTTCTGAGAGCAGTCTATTATTGTTCATTTTACTTCAGGTGGTTGCCAAGGACAGATGGAAAGAGGCATGGCGGGAGGGAACATGAGCTTTGCAGTGGAAAACGTGGCAGCGGGGATCTTGCTCCAGGTAAGTGAAGGTGGACATGTAGAGAGGACCTGCAGAAGGGCCTCTGCCAGGCTAGTAAAAAGGTAAAACTTGCATTCATTGAAGGGGTGAGCTTTCACACTCTGCTTTCTTTTCCCTCCAGCACAGTCCTCCACTTTCGGGCACACCAGTCTAGAACAAGCTACTTACATTTTTCAGGAGTTTTTGTAATTTTTCCAGAACATAATCTCGAACTAACAGAAGTTCATAGCAAAATCTTGTTGTGAATGGGGGCTTTGTTCTGTGAAGCTATTTCTGAAACTGCCTGGCTCTCTGTTAGCCAATGCATAAAAGACTGAAACATGAATTTGTTCGTATGCTTTTGTTTTCAACGTGTTCGTTCCTTCTAACCACTCCCCCACCCCTTTCTCCAAGAAGTACGTAAAGCTCTAGGTCCTCCTGGCAGGTGGGTTATATACTGTTACTGTGGCAAACCTGTGAATCTATACAAATTTATACCACCTGACAGTGTGGTCCGTTGCATATATTTTTACTAGATCCATATTTTTCCAATTTCTTCATGTTCTTTCAATGGCTTTTTTTTTCCTAGCCATCAGGGAGCAGAATCCTGCATTCAAGGACCGTAAATAACAGCTGTTTCCACTCAATTTGCATTTATCTACTTAACACTTCAAAATAGATTATTTCTAGAAGCTTTCACAATCCAGTCAAAATTCCTACTTAGTCAGAGGTACTAGTGAGATGTTAATGAAATCCCTTTGAACTGGCTGATGGAAAAGATGCAGCAACAACGAAATTCTCCAAACAAGACTGATGAGTTATGCTTCTGAAAGCTATACTTCAACAATCAACTGAAGCATATCTTGTAATCTCCTTGGGCATTTTCAGGATCAGTTCCTTGGGCTGTTCTAAAGGGGTGAGAGTATGCCAGCTAAGGGGACAAATTGTTAAAAAAATCCGTGCTGAACTGGTAGTGTATTTCTAGCAAAATTATTTTCTCATATGAGTACAGCTGAAAAGGGAAAAAAACCCCACCCCAAACTCCAGAACACCACCTGGTAACTGTTATTTAAAGTGAATAGCTTATTTGCCAGTGTCACAGATTTTTAAATAAATAAACCCCTTATTTCCTGCGAATAACTGAAAAACAGCTTAGTTTTTCTTCTGTTGACATTTCACTAGCCCTGAAATGGAAACACAGCATTTTTATTTAGTAATGTCTAAATGAAGATTTTAAGAATTATGTCCAATTATTGTTTTTTTCTCCAGAAAACTTTGAGAGCCTTTCACCTCGTTATTCTGTCAAATGCCCCAACTTGAACCATTTCTTTAGATTTCTTTGATCCTCTGAAGGCTGCGAGTTACAGAACATTGACATTTAGTGACCTTTGGTACAGTTCATTTACTCTGATGTGGACCGTTGAACAAGAAGATGCTTGCTCCTAAATCCAGATTTTGTTTTTGAAGTTACAGAAATGCACTTTCTTCTCTGCATATTTAATTTGGTTAATCCAGAAGAAAAATATCTTTATTTTTACAGGAGTCTCAGCTGGGACATCTCTGAACTGGATTGGACAATCTTGGTAGCTCAAGCAATTGTATGTGTGTCAAGAAGCCTCTACCAGACTCATTCAGACGTGGTAGGTCCAGACAGACAATCTGAGCTCAGGTTGTCTGTAAAAACGATGTGCATCCCAACTACCTCCTTTCAGAGAGGACATGCTCGTATTTCTAAATAATAAAAGTCCCTGGTGCCAAGAGACTTGGCTTATATTCACTCTAGCTGGGCTTATATTCACTCTAGTTCCCTCGAGAGCGCTCCTGGGACTCCTTCTGGTGCCCCTATGGACCCAACATGTAATTCTGATTTTTTGTGTTTCTTGCAGTTCGAAGTGTCTGAAATGATGCGAAACTGCACCACAGCCTGTGAGAATGGTGCTTTCTTAGCGTGAAAGTGAGGCTACGTATGACGTGTTTTGGGGAGTGTCTGAGGGTGCACAGTCAGCTTGAGCAGTTGAGAAGAGCAGGTGGGGTGAAGTCCACTGTGAGATATGATCTGGGAGCAGAACTCTCCCTGCTGGGCTGTGCAGCCATTGCTTTAAAGGGAGCAGGCTGGAGCAGGGGGAGGTAGGGAAGATGTGTGGGGATCAGCTGCCAGAGCTGGAGCTCACTCCCCAGCCTGCAGCAGTAGGGACATGCTCAGAGGGACCCCGAGTATCAGTCTGCTGCCAGGGACCACCTCTGAGCTCAGGCAAAGCGTAGAGCCAGGTATTTTGACTGCAGGATAAATGCTTCATTCTTAAAGAAATGTAAGGCTTCTCACATATCATTTCCACAAAGTCATGAGTTAAAATCTTGGTCATATTGAAGCAAAACACTCACTGGGTTCCAGCAACTCAGGGTTTTGCCCTCGGTCTGGACAAGGACTGGCTGAGCAGTGTGTCGGTACTAACTGCAGCTGCTCTCCATCAGGCCTGCCGGTGCTCTTCTCTTCCCAGGCTATCGTGTCACCTTTCAGCCCTACCAGTGGCCTTCTTGGGCTCATTTCACATCCAACAAATACAGCGATAGAAAGTCAATGAATTGTAAGCCATGCAGCCAACGTACCGCACGTTTAGTTTAGTAGATTTGAACTTACAAATACACGCTCTGGAATTTCTCTGCCATTTTTCTTATCCCTGCTTATGGTGAACTTGCCATGAATTTCATTTGCACTGTGCCTTTACTCTGGATAGGGAATCCTTTTTCTTACTCTGATTCTAAAATTTGTGGAAATTACTGCAACCCTTAGTTTCCCCATCACTAATGCCAGGATTTTAACTGTGTGAAAACTGGCGTGGGGCAAAGGGAGTTGCATGGAGACAGGAGGTATTCTTAGAAAATAACAAGTGAATCCATACTTAAACCCGTCAGGATTAGAAATTACAAAATAACAAAAAATCTGAAAAGGAATATGAAGCCTTATGCTACTGAGCAATTGTTAACTAATTAGGGGTCAAGGAAAAAAGTTTCCTGGCATTAGTTTATTGTACAATTAAAATCCTCAGTGCAGTGTGTCTTAACTGAAGCGGAAGGTGAGGGTCACTGCTGCAGCACAGCTCTGATCCAGCATAACTCCTCCAGGTGCTGACTTCAGAGGAATGCTGCTAGCTTATTATTTGTTTGAACAAATACAACATAAATTTGAATAATGCGAAAGACTAGCAGTATGTAAGAAACACTAATCTTCACATGAAACCATAAAGCTCTTGTTTTGTTAGCATTAGTGAGTAGGAAAATACATGTTTGCACTGTACGGTCATGCTTTAATAGCTTAATCTTTTACTTAGGTTAACTTTTATTCTACGTGATAATGGTTTAATGCAGTAGCCTGATTTAACAGTCACTTTTCACTGTTCATTTGAATTGCCTGTGATACTTACATAGTTAAACTTCCATTATTTTTGGCAGAAGACATGCTAAAAACCAGCTTGTCCAAAATTCTTTTTCTATGATATCTCATATTTTGCTGGTAGGGAGATTCTTTTGCTGAGGAATTGTAAACTTTAGTAGCAATCAAAACTGGCCTTGTTTAAAATGCTAAACTGCCTCTGACCCAAGACTCTTTTTCATCTTGACAAGCAGAAAAGCTGAGTATGGGCACAACTGTTTTCTGTATTTATTACTTACTTGATTTTTTCAGAAAGACCACTTGGCAAAGTTTCTCAGCTCTGTTAGCCATTCCAACCTCCTGGTGCCTCGAGGTGGTGAAAAACTTTGTGATACACTGATGACAATTTCTCACCTACATCATGACACTTCATAACGTGGTGCTCCATCCAGGCCACCGTTACTTCTCTAGAAGCCATGTGATGCAAAATTGCCAACCAAACGGCCTATTTGGTTCACACAGCTTCCCCACGGCTCCCACCTTCGGATGTGCAGTGTTCTAACAGCTGTACATACAGTGGGACTAGTATTCTGTATAAACGGTTTTTAAATTTTCAGAGAATTCTGTGCAAATTACCCAATAAGTTACCATTTTCATGTTCGTTTTTCTTGAAGTACCTAGAGGTAACAGTTGGGATCAACGAGCTCATTAAGAGGTGCTATAGATACATAAAATACGTAACTATCTTACTTCTGTGACTACACACCAGGTGAAAACAAAAAAATAACAGCTTAGGTATTATCTTAGCATCGGAGAGTTCCTTAAAGCCGGCCGTGCGCAGTCCAGGAGGTTC
>VWZZ01001030.1:2257-17218 GCA_013399095.1 Psophia crepitans | reverse complement strand
GGGGGGGCTGTCCCCTCTGCGGGGGGGGGGACATTTTGGGGTTGTCTGCCTAGGGGCAGCACGAGGGGAGCAGGAGGGGCCCTGAGGGGGGTCCCTGCCCTGGGGGAGTGGTGAGAGGACTGGCCCCTCTCAGGGGGAGCCGGGGAGGCACCTTGGACCAGGGGAGGTGAAGGGGCCTCCTGGCTCCAATAAGGAGGGGGCTGGGGAGTTTTGGGGGGGTCTTGAGGCACCTTTGCAGAGCAGACCCCCCCCTCCGGCTGCTGAGGGGGAGCTGAAGGGTTTGGGAAAAGCTGCTCATTGCTTTTTACTTACGAAACGCAGCAAAGGGGAGGTGGGGGAGTTGTCAACAGCAGCCAAACCGAATACTGTAAATAACCTTTAAAAGAAATTGAGAGGGACCCTCAGACTTAAATCCTCCCTGAAACCAGCCAGCTGGGAAGGGAGCAGGAATGCAGGGAGAGCCCTCCTAGTAATTAGTAAGTGATAAAGGTTCAGTTTAATACGAGGAGAAAAACCTGATTATTTTTGTTCATGATGCAGCTTCTCCTTCCTCCGAACACAGCCGGAGGGGTAAACTCCAGTCTCGCCGATAGTAAGCTGGTGGTTGACTTTGTGAACGCAGAGTTCAGTGCAGCTACTCGTGCCTGGAAAACATGCAAGTGTTTTCAACGTGGGTGATAAGAAGGAACATTTAAAAAATACTCTCTGTCCCCCAAGAAGTGAGAAAGAGGAAAAAAAAAAACAAAACAAAAACCCCCAAACTGGAAAGTCCTGAAGGGCGAAGGGGTTGTGGTTGTGCAACATGTGCGCCAGAGGTCCTGACTGCAGAGTAAACTCTGAGTTACTGCTCAGGGCTCTGGATTTCTGAGCCTCAAGTGTTGCACGTGATAACTGCACGCTTGGGAACAGCGGCAAGTGCGAAACAGCCTCTGATATGAGACTGTGGCGGGATGTGATGTCGGCAGCGTGTCCTGCTGAGGTTTAGGGGTGAGGTTGGCCATTTGGCTTCACTTTAAAGGGCTCGTGCTACCAATAGCTGGTTCTGTTGATCACTGAGGACAGTGTGGGATGATTCTCTTGAAAGAACATGAGATAAGAAAGAAATAGAGCTTTCTGGCTATTTCATGGAACTGTAATTGAAGGGAGAAAATCAGTCGAGGGCCTCGGTGCTGTTGGAACCGCTGTTAGGCTGAGTGGCACGCTGTCCCTTTGCACAGACGTTCGTTTGTGGCCGCTTTCTGAACGTCATGCATGAGTTGATGCACAAATTTTAAAGTCAGTCTTTGACAGGACCAGCATACCAGCATAACCCTATTGCTGAGAAAGATGCTACAGTTCACTCTTGCCGTGATTATGCCACACTTTATGTAGCTTGGGATAAACAGAGGCACGGTTGTCCGTCACATTGAGCCCAGCTTTTGGGTTCTGCTCTGTTTATGACCTTGAACAAGTCACTGGAGTTACCAAGGTTTGTTTTACCCTCTACCAGCAGAGAACAGGGATAGTTCCCCCATGCTTAGTTGCTAGTGCTGGGGTCAGAGAGGGTGCCTTGGAGATTAGATCATGCTCTTAAAGCACTTTAAAAATCAAAACGATGTTGAGCAAGGAGTACGAATTGCTTTGCCGTTGCTTCTATAGGTTCTGCTCCAGGAACTGGATCCACATGGGCGAGTCTTTGTGTCCGTGCAAGGCGCTGTTGAGGTAAGCAGGATTTTGCAGGAGCTCTGGTGTCTGACCTGGTTGCAGGCTGAGCCGTGGTGCTTCGAGGCACAGAACTGAAAAAAATAGGAAAAGATTTATGCCTGTTTATTGATGTTGTCAGGCTCAGTTCTGTACGGGAAGATGGTGTGTCCGCTAGTCGGACAGATGGACCTTGGTTGTACAGCGCTTTTAAAATATCTCTGCCTCACTGCTGTTTGTCTGTCTGTTTTCCGTTTCTCGCTTTTAAAGCAGCTTTTGGCAAATCCTCGTTCCCATGTGTGAAGATGTCCTTAGTGGACCTAGGGAAGAGGTTGCTGGAAGCAGCTCGCAAGGGCGAAGATGACGAAGTGCGAAAGCTGATGGCGAGGGGTGCTCCCTTCACCACTGACTGGGTGCGTTGGCGGAGTGGGCCTTGGGTTTCTGTGTGAAACGGGTCGTGTGTGAACCTAAAGGGTGCCAGAGTGTGGATGGGCAGATAACGCAGCTCTGGGTCTCTGTGGTGGAGCAGATTCCAGATCAAGTGCTTTAAAAGCCAAGACCTTCCTCAGGCAAAGATGAATCGATGTTTGTGTAAAGATTGATCTCTGTCTAATGCACGAGAGCACAATCAGAAGTACCGTGCTGTCCCAGACAGGGACATATACAGCGTTTGACGCTCAGGGAAGTGCAGTTCCCGACAGCTGACATAAATGATGAGTCAAGTTGAATTGGAAGAACTGTTTAACCTCTCAGTAACAGGAAGTTCTGTTAAGAATGCTTTATTTAATTGTTTAAACTTTCTCAGTCAATTAAGTCATCTTAGGGTTTGGTTTTTTTCTTGTTTCCTTAAAAACCCAAAACCCTGAAAACAAACTGGCCCATCCTGGGTTGGAAAGGAAATAAAAGCTTTAATGAAACCGAAGAGTAACTGTTGGATAACCAGCGACCCAGAGTATCATGAACAAGCCATCGGTAGCCATTTCCCACCACCAACTGTCTTCATTTCCTAACTTACCGATCCGTTCATTCATCACTTTGCGAGATGAAGGGATTAATTGTATCAAGAGGTAGCAGAGCCTGGTTGTAATACTGCCCTTTTCTGAACAGTGGTGAAATTATCTGTCATCTTACTGAAATGGCAGAGCTGTTCTGCTGTGGTTTGGAAAAGAGGGTGACGCTTGGGGATAAGTGAGTGGCACTGTTAACCCTTTTAATTAACACGCAGCTCGGGACGTCGCCGCTTCACCTCGCTGCCCAGTACGGCCACTATTCGACAGCAGAAGTGCTGCTCCGAGCTGGTGTTAGCAGAGATGCCCGAACAAAAGTGGACCGGACACCACTACACATGGCTGCGGCTGACGGACACGCTCATATTGTAGAACTGCTAATTAGGGTGAGCGTCGTAAACGAGGTATTGCTTTAAGGCTGGTCTAAATCACCCTTGGAGTTAAGTGTTGATGTCCCTGTTTAATTGCTGGCACAGGCACGACCTTTAAGACGTGGGGAGAAGGTGGTGTGCAGACAAGTAACGCTTGTTTCTTTCAGAACGGGGCCGATGTAAACGCCAAGGACATGCTGAAAATGACGGCTTTGCACTGGGCAACAGAGCACAACCACCGAGACGTCGTGGAGCTGCTCATCAAATACGGAGCAGATGTCCATGCTTTCAGCAAGTTTGATAAATCAGCTTTTGATATTGCTTTGGACAAGAACAATCCAGAGACTCTGGTAATGCTACAGGTAGGTTGAGGAAGGAGAAACTTGTTGGTAACTCTCTGATCCGCAACTGGATCTTCACTGGAATGAGAGGGATCCTGGCGTGTCCGATGGGATCGCTTTCTGCTTGCAGAGAGAACTGGAAATACGGAGGTGGGGGAGGTTTGGTTTATTGCCACGCATCTTCTGCAGTCGTAGCGTGAGTCACCACATTTAGGTGGCAGTTTTGTCACAGCTTTTGCGCTGGTGTCCCTGACATGCTGCAGAGGGAAATAATCTGCCTCTGAAGTGTTTCAGGGCTGCTAAATACCACAGGAAGCGTGACGGGCATATGCCTGACCCCCTTCTCTTTTCCTAGGAAGCGATGCAGAACCAGGTAAACGCTCATCCAGAGAGAACGGATCCCATCACCAACACTGTGACTCTCACCTCCCCGTTTATTCTTACGCCAGGGGAAGTTCTCAATCTCGCCAACCTCATCTCTTCAGCAAGCACCAAAACAACCTCAGGTAAGGTTTTGTGTGACCTTGAGCGGGAAAGGCTTGAAAAAAAAGTTGCTAAGGCTGCGTACCAGTAGAGGGCAGATGGTCATTTAGTAGAGGAGAAGTGGTGAAATACAGCCAAACACACCCAGCTACTGCTTCCTGCCCCGGAATATTTTTGCCGTGAAGGTAACAGAGCAGATTTCTCGCTGATGTAAATAAAAGTGGTTCCACTGTGAGCAGCAGAACTCTGCTGAGCTCAGCTGTGGGGCTCCTCCAGGTCTGTTAGAGCTTGAGAAAGTGGATTTGGCTGATTGCAACAGAGGAATAATGAGAATTATTATTGCCTGTGCCAAATCCTGAGCACTGCTGAGTGGTTGGGGAACGGTTTGCTTTGTTCTTTACTGGCTACAAGAGCTGAATGGGTGTTTTGCTGTATATAAATGTCAAGTAAGGAAATTGCAGAGCAAGCAGGTCTATTGGATGTGTAGATTACTCCTTATTTCTTCTGTCCCACATGTTAGATGGAAATAATTAAGTTCCCCATTGTTCTGTGAGCCTTATTTTGCTGGTGAAAACAGTTTTAGCTGAGAGCTGAGTGTGAATTCTTTTTGTGTCATTCCAATTTTCGCAATAACTCTCAAAGTGAGTTTTCTGTATTTGGGGAAATCCAAACCATTGTTTCTTTTCAGTCATAAGGAGGCTACTAAATACAAGTTTTGTGAAGCTATTTGGCCTCATCCTGCAAACACTTCTGCGTGTGAGTAATTCTTTGGCTAGTGGGACTGTTCACATGTGTGAATGTTTGCTTATTAGCTGGAGTGTGCTTTTACAGTCCAGGTTACCGACATTCTGCAGTCCCACCCAGACCCCTCTGCCTGTGCCGGGCCACAGCGACTTCAGCAACGCTCCAGGCTTGCTCTCAAAGCTTTCAGGGCAGCTTGCAGCTTTGAGGCCCTGACAAATCCTAATTTAGAAAGGGAAAAATGACCCAAAGTGTTCCTCTTCCACCCGTGAGGAAATGGCAGCGTGTCCGGCGCAGAACATCGTCAGTCAAGGATATTCTGCAGGCTCAAAGGGGCATAAAACTGGGATTTTTGAACCCCAGTCCGTGTCACTGTGTCTGGCACTGCCTGGAAGCCAGGTAGGAGTCACAGGGACCAACACCCTGTTGAAAGGCTGTTAGAAGGCTGCTGATTTCCAGCTTAAACACATTCACGGCCTGTTTAGATGTTCTTTTTCCCTCCCCCTGACGTGGAAATCAGGCCTGTCCCCTCTCTGCTGGGCTAAGCAAGAGTCCCTTGAATCCGCCCCGGCATGTGGGTGAGCGGCTGCAGGCAGCGTTCCAGATGAGCCCTTGGCACCGGCCTTGTAAATCCCCGTCTCTCACCACCCCTCGCCTCATATATCCTGCAATGTAATCGCCTTTTTCAGTGCCCCAGTGCGGCGGGGGCTTATTGTCCACGTGTGACTGGACTAAAATACCCTGGGTTTCCCCCCCCACGACATCAGGCGTCAATAATAGCCAGTCAATGTGAAAACAGACAGTGTCTCCTGCTCTAGGCCACGTCAGAGGATTTTTTTTCTTCTTTCCCACAAGAGGGCATCAGCGACTGTGCCTTCGTTAGAACAAAATCTCGTATTTTACACGACTAATGATTTTTTTTTTTACCTTTTTAAAATTCCCTATGTCTTCTGTTTATTGAAAAAGTTTTAAAATGGGAACAAGTATCTGTAGCCGGTCTGAAGAGATCTGGTTACAAGCTGCTGACAACAGTCGCTAGGCCTGTGGTATTTTAACGTGCCTAGCCCACGGCCTTTTGAAAGTGTATTATTCTTTGGAAAGAAGTCCCTTGATAACCTTTGTAAATTCAGGAGCCGGTGAGACAGAGAAAAGAGGCTGCAAGGGTTAAGGCAGGGAACTTTAGATGAACTTCCTTTTGTGTGCTTATAATCTATTTATCTACGCTGGCAATGAGGTACAGGATCTTTCTTTTTTTTTAAAAAAAAAAAAAAAGAATTGTGGGTTATAGTGACTGAGTTTGCGCCCGTTTAGTTAATTTCCGGTTCCATTCTTACTAAGTCTGCCTTTGAATAGGAATTACTATGGTCAATTGGAGGAAGAAACATTGTTTTTTGGAACCGAGAAGACTTGTTTATCTCATTCAGATCAATACCCCCTTGCAGTAACCGTGGTCTTTCCCTTACTGAACCCGAGGGGGGAGGACGAAAGGACCTGCACGCCCGGGGCATTGAAATCCAGTGGCAGACATAGCCAATTTCTGCGCTTGAGCAAAGGGCTCCGTTAACAGACTTGTGCTGAAACGTTTGGTCCATGAGGTAACGCCGAAGGCTGTACTTGGAGGCTTTCCCGATAGAGGAAGAGCTCGGGTGCTGTAATTTACTCATAACAGCCAAGGAGTTTAATAGTCTGTAGGTTTTGCGATTTTGAAAGTTGCAGTACAACATGAAGCCAAGTAATTACGTGCGTGGCAGCCTCTCTGCACAACATTGCAGCAGCCAGACTCCAGCACGTCTGTGAGTGTCATCAGGCAGCGTGGCTGCATCTTGAAAAGCTGTCCACGTCTCCAGCTCGAAGCTCGGCGTGCCAAGCAGCCCGGCGGACAGCCTGCCTTTCTGTAGTTCTTACAATAAAGCCGGAGCAAATCGGTTCAGATTTGCTGTTCTTTTTTCTTTTTTTAATGCGATTCAGAAGTAATTAAATATTTGCTTTAAATTTGATTACAATTAACATAAAATATTCAGAGCAGGTAGAGTCTGTCCTAAAGTAGTATCAAAGCTGTTTTTACAGTTAGCAGGAGGAGAGGAAAGTGATCTGTACCACCTCCCTTTCTCCACTGACCAGTGGGAGCCTAGAAAATACTTCATAGCTGCGGTCTTGGTCTCCAGAGGACAAAATCGTTCACCGACGGCTTTACTTGCTCTTTAGATGTGGCACGTCCCGCCAGCCCTTCAGTTTGCCCTCATCTTTCCCAAGCAGGTGACTCGTGTGTCCCTATGGTGCAGTTTTCCAATTCAACGACCTCCGTGCTTGCCACGCTTGCGGCCCTCGCCGAAGCATCGGCACCGCTTTCCAGCGGAGACACAGGTAGTGGAATCTGGTCGGATGCCCATTCAAATTGGTGTGGTTCTAGCGAGGAGCTTGCGAGGAAATTGGAGGAAATTTAAGATGTGGAGGTGAATTTGACTTCTTTCAGGGTAAGGAAGAGATCACAGTAAATATTTGTGAAGCAGTGGGTTGATTTTGTTTGTTTTTTTATTTAATCCCAGTTCAAACTTCATTAAAAGAACCAGCAGCTGTTACCAATAGAAGTAACTTTATTAACCAGCACGGCTGACCCTGACATCACAGCACGTTGCTCTTAATGTGCTTTAATAGTTATCTAAAAAATAAAAAACCAACCAGTGCTCCAGAAGATGGTTTTACTTTAGTATATAAATGTCGATAAATATTTTTTTAAGGAGGAAATTGTCTGAAGTGTTCTCTGTCCCCTGCTCGTTGTAAAATGTTGGTAGTCAGCTGATGTTTTGAGTCTCTTGAAGCCCTGCTAACTTCTCTTACGGAAAAGTTTGGGTGGTTTCTGTGTCTGGGGGCTTTTTATGATCTTTTATGTTATGTTTGTAGAATGTAATGTTTGACCTTTAATTAACTTCAGATTTAGGAATTTGATAAAGTTAAAGTTTATATAATCCTTTCACCTTGGAATTCATTTATTTTCCCCAAAGCTGAGCGTTTTTCCTAGGATCTAGAGACAAGCTATTTGACGACTTTAAGCTGCCGGTGCCGCGCCACTGATTCCTTGACCTGCGGTGCCCCAGCGTTTTCCTCTTTGGCACCCAGAGCACACGCAACAGGTCAGATCCCCTCTGTTTCCTGCCCTTGCAGCGTACGCTGGGAGCAGGATGCAGCCGGGGGTTGGCAAACCTGATTGTTTCTGCGAACCGTTAAGTCACACACAAAGTGTCCCAGGGAGTGGAACTGGTCTGCGGTCATCCGGCCAAACTAAACAGCCTCCTGATGGCCACGTTGGCCGTGCTCGTGCGGACGGGGCGCTAGTGTGGTTTGTCTTGGTTGGAGCTGGGGGAGGCGTGGTGGAAGGAAGCTTTGCAGAGCCAGGTCTGCTTAACAGCTGCCTCCAGATCCAGGCTTTTAAATGTAACTAATTTGCTTGTGTGCTAGTATTTACTAATTGACACAAAAAATGCTGCTTTGTCTCTAGAAGACTTGTTTTGTGGGTTTTATGTTCTTTCCCCTATTAAGACTTACTGTATTTCCAGGTTGTTTTTCCTCAGCAGGCGTCCCAGGAGTCTCAAGCTGCACACTTGAGCTTTTTCACTAGACTTCAGTTTCTATTCAAGGAAGGGAGAAGGAAACGTTGACTCTTTTTTTTTTTTGGCACTTAACTTTATTTCTCAAGGTAAGACGGAGGAAATAGTGGAAGCAAATTCTGTTGATTCTACCCTACAAGAAGTGGTTGGCAGCGGAGGGCAGCACGTCATCGCCATTGTAACGGACGGGGTTCCCCTGGGCAGCCTGCAAACAGCCATCCCCAGCAGCGGCCTCAGCCAGCCCTTCATCCTAACCATGCAAGATGGACAGCAAGGTGAGGAGGACCTGAACTGGGAAGGCAGCGCTGGATGAACTTTAAAAAGGAAAGAGAAAAAAAAAAAAGGCTGCCTGTGAAGCCTGCCGAGCCTCGCAAGGCTGGCGGCCGGCGTGGGCTGGCTTGTCGGCGCGGTGGTGTAACAGATCCCTGCCTGCTGGGCTCCAGCAGGGGTTAAAATATCTGTGTGACTTAACGTCAGCTGTAAAGCTTGCCAGCGACTTGTTTGTGCCTTAAGGCACATTCACGCTGCTACGCTTGAATGTTTTGGTCTTTGCAAACACCTTCAGTAGAACGTTGCGGGAGGAGAAGTGCCAAGTTAGCCCTTGTCTCTTCGGCAGCTGGGCGAAGAGGATGCCTCTCCCATGTGGTGAACTTCCCAGTCTGGGCGTAAATCACTCAGCCGATGAAACGCAACCTGTTACCTTTAGCAATCACTCCATCGTTCTTATAAAACTTAGTATTAGGCCGTTGATATCGGTTAAATACACCTCTTCCTCCCGTAACTCTAGTTATGTTGCCCGGGACAATCTAATCTATCAGTTTTACAAGGCAAAAGTGAATCCTGTTCAGTAAAGCAGGGCAGAGTTCCAGAGCGCTCATACAGGGAATTTTTGTTTCCTCAAGAGATGCAATGCATCAGCCTTGTCTACTGCTGACAGTTCTTTTAGCGTGTCCGAGGGATACGCGATTATTTGGATTAATGTTGGTGCAGAAAAAGAGGATTAGGAAGCAGAGCAGCTCTCCTGCAGCACACGTACAGTGTTACCGTTTGAGATAGGTTGCATCAGTTCCATCTGGTTTAGTACTTCGTGAGTGAAAAGCAGTTTTCTAAAGCTGTTAATTATTCAGAATTATTTGCCAAATTACTACCAATAATTCCTGGCTTGTAGCCTGTTCTTAGTCACAGGAAGACAAAGGGAGAACTGTTTAGGTAGCGCTACCTTCGGTAGCTCACGTGGTGCGTTTCTCCTCCTTGGTTGGACAGATTCTTGCTCCTGGCTTCCCAAAACGAAACCCCATGTTTGCAGGTGTAAAATGTGTTTGTGCTCTGGAGTATTTGCAGCTCTTGTGTGTGCCTAAAGCTGATTCAGAGCTTAACCGGTGGGGCTGCGTACTGGGAATTTTTGAGAAGTGCTTTCTATTCCTCTTGCTTAGCCTGTCTGGGCTGTTAATTGTGGTAGTGAGCCACCAGAATGATCGTTTTTACCTCGTGTGTTTTCCAAGATGCAAATCTTTGACTTCAGATTCTGTCAGCCCCGTTGTGGTGAAATACTTGAGTATTTCAGGGCCCTGAATAAAGAGAACTGGAAACCCAGTCCGGAGTTTCTCTCCTCTCTAAAAAGACTCAAGACGTTGCTGATCCACAAGTCTTCTCTTTTTCCTCCAGAACCACACTGATGCACTGACGTCAGCGAAGTCTTTGCGGAAACATCTGTGCAAAAGCACGTCTCGCACTGTATAACTTGTCACCTTTTAATTTTTCAGTTTTAACTGTACCTGCTGGTCAGGTTGCAGAAGAGACTGTTACTGAAGACAGAGATGACGCAGAAGAGGAGGAAAGGCCGCTGGCCAAGAAGCAAAGAGTGGAACAAGATGCAGATGACTCAAATGAAGACCAGGTAGATACTCCTGCTTGTAACTTTGCCACCATCCCCTGCACGTTCCTCTGCTGTGTTGAGGGTGTCGGGCTCCTGGCCTGCCAGAGCCATTGCGGAATAGAAAGGGGCTGCACCCGGGGCGGCTCTGGAACAAACTCTGCTCGGAGGTTCCCTGCTCTTCCCGCATGTGCTCCTGCCTTAGCAATGAACACGCAAGCGCTTGAGAGGAGTGATGCTCAGTTGAGTGCAGGTAGGAGGAAAAGCGCCAGCTAAAGCACTGGTTGCTGTTTGCCTGTGCTGAAGCTGTAGTTCGGGGTTTTTAGATGCATTGTGGTCGTTTATGGAGATTATTTAGGATTTCCTGTAGAAGCACAACACACAGGCTGGGTGTGAGCCAAGTCACAGCTCTCCGTAAATCAGCCGGAATGACTCCCATGACACTCTGTTGGGGAGCAAGAACGTTCTTCTCGATTGCCTCTCAACTCTTCAGCACTCGAGCTCTTTATTTATCTTGCACCTTGGTTACACCTGCTTCCAACCTTTGAAATTCATCATGCTGAGACGATGTGTCACTTCCCAGCCCACCCCCCTGCACGTGGTGGGGCACCTACCAGCCAGGTTGTGCTTCCCCAGGGCCTGGTTCCCTCTGGTAGCCTGTGATGAGCAAGGCAGTTGAACTTGAACTCGACCCAAGCACGTTTCTAGCGCCGCCTTAGAGCATTTGGCTTTTCTAAGTTGTAACTGTTGCGGCACTCGCACGCCCCGTTTCCTTTGTGTCGCAGGTTGGGCCTCCAGCGTGGGCCCTCTCAACTTTTGTTTCCCGCAGGACAGCGTTGAAAGGGAAGCGCTCCAGCAGCAGTTGGAAGAGGCGAACCAGAAGGCTCAGGAATATCGCAGCCAGCTCATGAAGAAAGAGCAGGAGGCGGAGGAGTACCGGCTGAAGCTGGCAGCCATGGTGAAGCAGCACCCCAACGGAGCGGAGGTGACGGTGTTTGAAGAGGTCACCGAAGCAGACTCGCTCGTGGTAACCTCAGAGGACATCAAGGAATCCGTGCTGGCCATGTTGGAGATGGATCAGCCGACCGATATCGCTGTGGAAACTGTAACCTCCTAGTCCTCAGCCATTGACTGGGTTTTGTAAAGGAAAATAACTTTTTTTCATGGTGTTTTTTTTTTTTTTTTTTTGTTAAATGAGGTGCTGTTGGCAAGCAGCGGTGAGAGCAGAGGGCTGTTGTCAAAGCCGCCCCATCACCAGCGCTAGAAGCTTCTCCAGCTGCTTGCAACGTAACCGTGCTTCCAGCACAGTGCCAAAGGGTGCTTTTAAAGCTTGACCTTGAGAGATTGGAAGCTTTTCTACAAAATTTTAGCCAGCGAGTGACCTGACAGCTTATTTGGTGATGTCAATACCTGCATCGTTGGGCAGTGGAAAAGAAATACCTCGTTGCCAAAGCAGCTGGTGTCAGCGCTCAGCTGCCTGGGAATCACAGCACTGGGAACAGACTGTCTGCAACAGCCGGAGGTGGTCGCTCCCTTCTGCGAAGTCGAGTGACCGGATCTGCACCTTCACGAGAAGGGCTCTCCTTAAAAATCTTCTGAAGTGCGGAGGGGATTTCTCCTTTCAGCCAGAAAGGGAATTCCACGTTCTTTTTCTTCCAAACCCGTGAGTCTTTCTGATCGAGGCAACCTTCAATGCAAGAGCACAGGCCAGGCTGAACGCCTGTCAGCCGGAGCGCTTCACGGTATCAGGGAACACCAGGCTTCGCCCTCTGTTTCAGGAACAATTTGGGGGAGCTCTCTGTCAGACCCCTTCGCTCCGCAAAGGGATCACAAAAAAATTCCACTTCGATTTTATGGTATTTAGTTCGATTTGACACTTCTGCGCTGAACAGCAGCGTTAACTGATTATATATGCAGAACTATACATACGGCGGTTGCAAGACAGCTTGGGAGTCGAGTTGTCTCTGGAGACACATATGTCACTTTTTTTTTTTACTAAACATTTTTATTTTTAAAGATACTAAAACCTTTTTTAACAAGCAGCTGATCTTGTTACTGAAATGTTCGGGTTTTGGGTTTTTTACTGCCTGCAGGCCCGTTTAGCGCAGGGATCTGTTTAGTGAGGCCGATTATGGGTTTCAAGACAGCAGGGAACACTGGAAGCACCCCGAATAATCGCGTGGAGCTGGATGGTGAAAGATTATCAAGCGAAGTTTAGAAAAAATACCACAAACAAGGGAAATTTAGAAAAACAGCCAGCAGGCAAGCCGTGCCGCTGGTCACAAAAAGGTTCTAAGGGCAAGGAGTGGCTTGAAGCCCAGAGGCCCTGCAGCTGGCCTGCAGGATCAAAATCCACGGCTCTTCTGGCCCGGGGTTTAGTGGGTTGGGGTTTGTTGGGGGGTTGGTCCTGCTTTGGTAACCATGGCATGACTCAAGGCAATAATTCCAGCTCGTGGTCCTTGCGTTGCGTTTTCCCCTGTTACTTCCGAGGGTGTCTGGTAGCGCGGTTGGTTCGGGTGCTGCCTTCGTTAAAGTTTCTTTGCCCATAGATCAGCCGTGTCGTGGCGTCGGAGACGTGGTACGGCCTGGCAAGTTCCTAAAGGCGCAGACGTACAGTCACGGCTCGGAAGGGATTGCTCACCCCAAGAGGAAACTGGTTTTCATCCTGAAATCAGTCGCTTCCTGGCGGTTGGGCTGGAAGGGAAGGTGGGATCTGCCGAAATCCCGTCGTCGGCCGCGTCTCCTCGATCGGGCTCACCGAGGAGCAGAAGGTTTATGTGACTTGTGAAGCCTTCACGGAATTTGCTGGGTTTCGAGAATCTAAGTGCGTTTATTTATAACCAGGGTAGCTATATTTATAAACAAGTTGTTGGGTTTTTTAAAAAAATCTTTTCCCAAAAGGTGTTTTGAAGAAGGCTTTAATAATGATTCAGTACGAATGAATGTTTGGCGAGGCAGTTCCTGGTTATCCATCACTTCAGTGGTTCCTCGCTGCCTTCGAGCGTACGTTCATTTCTTTTGTTCCCCAAAACATCGATCGTTTGGGTCTGTTTGAACTAAAAATCTGCCTCGGAGGGTTCGAGACAGCATTACAGTAAATGCAGGCAGATTCTGCTCACGCCCGGAAGCGTTTGCGGATGGAAAGGGACGCTGTCACCTTCGGCTTTTACGTTTTGCCTGAAATTTGTGCTTATTGTTTGTAAATTTGAAGAGCTCGGCAGCTGTAGCCTATATAAACGCTGCGTTGTGCCTTCGACAGCGCGGCGATTCTCAGCGCCTGCCAGCGCCTGAAAAGGGTCAGGTTTGCCAAAAAGTCCCTCCAGCTGCGAAACAAACTTCCCCTTCAGAAAAGGGGGGGGAAGGCAAATCCGTGGTGCTCACGGTCGCTGGATTTGCTTTACGGAGCTGGAGCAAATAAAGCGGACAGTGTTCTGCCCGCTCCGCCTTGCGGGGGGATCTGTCACACGTTAATTTTATTTTTAGAAGTGCTCGCATACGGGGTCTGAACAAAGCCGAGGAGAATTTGAAATCCGCCCAGTGTTTAGAAAGAATTTAAACCCGGCTGCATCCCCTGCTCTGCCACAGAACGAAGCTGGAGCGTTTTTAAGCCCAGACCAGCAGTTTTTGGGTTGGTGCGTAGTCAGCCGTGGCAGCGCACGGTAAATAACCTCCCACTGGAGTCCGGGCCACGTCCTGCCGCGTCAGGGCTTTTCCCACCCACACCCTCTCCATCCTCGAGTGCAGGATTGGAAGAGTTTAAAGGTGAAACGACCCCCTTGGCTCCCCAGGGCTGCGCTTTTGGCGAGGCAGAGCCGCGCCGCTCCCCTGCGCCACCGGCGTGCGAGGGGATCCGAGCGTCCCGCCCCGCTTCCCCGCAGCAGAAGTTGTGGTCTTAAGTGGCAGGCGCGTTGTTTCGGCACTAGTGAACCAGTTGGGGTCTGGTGAGGTGTGTGTTTCCCTCGCACTCCTGCTGACCAGCTCCAGCCCCTTCCCGTTATCCCTAAGCGGAAGCTGGGCATTGTAAATCGGTGGCGGGCACGGAAAGGTGAACTGAGTCCTCTCCGGGGGACGGTGAGGGGGAAGAACAGCCCCCAGGAGCTCAGCGGAGCGTGGCCCGGCTCCCTGGCCTTCCCTCGCCCCGACCCCTCGCCGGCCGGGCGGTTCTTGGTGCCAAAGCGGATTATTTCGTTAATCTCGCCTTTATCAGCTTGTTCCCCCCGTGCCAGGCGCGGCCCCGGCGTATTTATCACGGAATAAACTGCCCCTTCCCGGCGGCGGGTCCCTTGCGGACCCCGTTAGCGCCATGACGGGGAGCCCCGCGCTCGGGCCCGGGGCAGGCGTTTGGAAATGAGGAAGGTTCAACCTTGATACGTTGATGTTTGGGGGTTTTTCTACTCCTTAATAGAACGGCACCCCCGGCCGGAGCGGCTTCCCTTCCCCCCGGCGTCGGCGCCTTGCCAGCCCCTTCGCGTCCCGATGGCCCCTTCTCCGCGGGGCCACCACCCTGTCCCCAAGCTGAGCACAGGGCTCTGGTGGCACCTTCCCCCCCCAGACAGAGCCAGGTGGGCACCAGCGTGGGAGCGACCACGTATTTAATTGCCGCGGCCGGCGCGGGGCCGAGCCCTGGTCCTACACGGTAGGACGAACCGAGCTCTGGTGCGGCGAGCGGCCGTGCCCCTGCCCCTCCTGGCGTCCCCGGGGGGGGCTGTGGCCATCGGGGCGGGTGGCGGCGCCTCCGACGATCCCCAAAGCAGCGAATAAATTAGAAAGGATCAAAAAACAAAACAAACACACACCCCCCACACCCCAAAAAAAAGCCCTGGGAGGTGGGGACCCCCGTCACTGCTGGCAGGGGGATGG
>VWZZ01001029.1:149626-194180 GCA_013399095.1 Psophia crepitans | reverse complement strand
TGATTCTATTCTATTCTATTCTATTCTATTCTATTCTATTCACCAGCAGCTATGTGCCACTGCTGTTCACCTGCTGCTTGCATTTCTTGAGGGTCTTCTCACCTCTCTACACCAAAACAGAATTTCATGCTCCAAACCAGTACAGGTGACTGTGTGCACTGGTGTTAAGACTAAAGCAGCCATGATCACGCGTGGCCTAATAAATGCTCTAATGGCCCATTACAAGATAACAGAAATTCCTAATGTTGCCTGTACTTTTCTAGACAGACTTGATTGTCGACATAAGGAAGCTAATCTTTACGTTTATCAAAAGGTGGCTGTTCTAAACATACAGCATACAAAAACATGGCAGAAAGTGCTATTTTAAACCTTTTTACAGGTTGGGGTTTTTTTGCTAGCATATGTATGTTTGAGATATAGAGTACAATATATGTTACAGTGTTCAAAGGGCACGTTCAGCTCGTGGTTTGGCAAAAGCCCTGCTTGGAGACATGCTCAAGGTTTTCTATCTCTGACAGCTTTATGCTCTTGTTATCAGCATGTTCATCTTCTCTTGGGGTTTTAGCATTCTGAATGTTCCTGCTACGGTGTCTTCAAATCAAAATAATGAGACACAAGCAGGCACTATCTTACATATGTCATTGTCGGTAATTGACAGGGACTGCTTACTTGCAGACCCTCGTGGCTGTAACCCAGGCAAACAGCTTAAACTCTATATTGAACCATAACTCTAAATTTAGAACCATTATGGTCCTTTATTAATAACAGCAATACTCAGCGCTTGCGTATAGCAGTGCCTTTTATAGGAGAATCCTGAACGTGCAGTGAAAGCCACAAAACACCCTTGGGTAGTTCAGAATGATTATTATCCTTTCATTTTACAAAGAAGCTTCGAGAGGATTTTGTTTTGTTTTGTTTTTTCAATAGCAACCACTACTGCTTCATCTAAATGTTTGCAAGGAAAAGCAGGTCTGCCTAGCTAAGCTGGCAGTAGGTTTTGTGGACCACTCTGCATTTATTCATAAATTTTAAGGCTATGAGGAATTGCTATGATCATCTAGTCTGACCTCATGGATAATACAAGACTGTTCTTTCTGCCTGGAAAATGGAAATTTTTCAGTTCTGTAGAGCAGTATTATATCCGTACCCTCACTACACACATTATACACTCCATGAACATATGCCACACACACATTCTAAGTAAATCAGCCCTGTTAGAATCAAATCAGAGATTTTGTGACCTGTCATTCTCTCTTATAAATTAATTTCACAGTTGACCTTCCTCAGCTGAGTACATGTTATTGCCAGCACCCACACTGCAGCACGGTGTTTTATTGAGAGTGGACTGTGTTCGTGCACCACCATGGCTAAACACTGCAGAGGTTTGTTGCAATTAGAGTAGCATGGAGCTTGGTGTCTTATTGCCCAGAGTGAATTACATCCTGACTGTGAGCAGAATATTTAGTGTTTGACAATAAAAGATGACGTCTGCGAGGAATATTTTGTAACAATTACCCCGTGCCACGTGCTCCCCGTTAGCATAGCAATGAACTACTCTCTTCTGAGATAATATGAAGGAAAACCTACCACGGAGGGTTTCTCTCCTCTTTTGTATTTAACTCATTTTAAATATACAAAATGTGAGAACAAAACGGAGTGGGCAAGACAAAGCCATTACGACAATACGTGTGTGCATACATAAATTCACCAGAGAACAATAGGATGAAAGAAAAAAAAATCCAAAGCTGAACAGCGGAGGTACAGGTACACAGAAGGATGTATGCATGCCATAGCGAACTAAAACTGCTCTTGTTACGGGTCTGCTTAATGCTACAGAGGAATAATTCTGTTCACACTCCCTTCAAGGGAGAAAAGCCGTGTGTAAATCACCAGGCACTGTGTTTTTACTATTCAGATGTGTTTTCTATTAGACATATACACAGGATTTTTCCAATTCAGAATCCTTTTCCTGGGAGCCTTTTTGCCCATTGCTGAACTGGTGACTGATGGCATATCCATGGAAATAACCACGGTGAACACCAGACTGGGCTTCTAAATGTATCTCTTTTTCGTCAGCACCTGGTGGGTTTTAAAAGCAGCAGTGTAAGCATGATATTCCAGGTTCTGGGAGAATGTACTGTCAAACTGCTTGCAAAAAACCCCAGGAAATTAAAAGATGTGAAGAAATTATGGGGGGAAAATGCTTCCTACTCAGAGAACCTTGCCAACAAATAAGTTATTGTGCTCCATGGTAGAGATATAACTAGAATATGACTTGGCAGGATTTTTTTTATTTTTAGTAGAAACAGAGCAGCAGTTGTTGTTTATGTGTCCTATCAGGGTCTCACACACAGAGAACAAAAAAAAAGTGTCTTAACTACCGATCTGCCTTCCATAAACCCCGGGCCAAGAAAAGAAACACACAGAGGGCACATGTTAAATCAATGCTTTCGAAGGGAAAGATGTTAAAAATTTTATTGTTGAACCAGCTGTAATTACAATGACAAAGAAAGGCTGAGGACAGGGAAAAGAGGTACCAAATTAAATGGACATAGAAATTAGAGACTTTAAAAAAAAAAGAAAGGGAGCTTTCTTAGACTCATAATTCATCTATATTACACTGTCAACCTGAGTACTCAGCATATAGGTCCATGCAAGGATGCTTGCTCTCACAGAAACATAGTTGTTCCCACAGCAAAATCATCCGGCTGTTACTGAATTCTTGCTGCTCAGTATGTGAAACGGTCATTTCTGTGGGCTGGTCTAGCACCTCTTCTCAGTCAGTGCTGCCAGCTGCAGAGGAACTTCTCTGTCCTCAAGAAGAGGGCAAGAATGGTATCAGAAAACTGCAATAATTTGTGGGATCTCTGAAAGTAGCTAGTGCTCACCCTGGTTTTAATCACACCATCTGCCACATGAGGAATCGTGGGTTAAATATAAGTGCCTGACAACTGTGGACAGAAGGGCTCAGGTAACAAGACTCGCTAAGCGAAAGGCCAAGGCTACACACTGTTCCGCTCTCTGAAATCAAAGCCTTGGCAGTGATTTGTCAGAACTGCTGAGTGCCTTTTCTGACAGGACTCTTTAGGGAGACTGGCTCTTGAGGGTAATGGAGGTTGCACTAACTTCTGAAGCAGGCAGAAGTGTGCCGTGGTTTAACCTGACTGCCAGCTAAAGCAACCGCACAGTGGGAAGGGGAAGGGGAAGGGGNCAAGTCCGTCAACCTAACACCACCATGCCTGCTAGACCACGTCCTGGAGCGCCACATCTATGAGTTTTTTGAAGATCTCCAGGGACAACGGCTCAACCACCTCTCTGGGGAGCCTGTTCCAATGCCTCACTACTCTTTCCATGAAGAAGTTCTTCCTAATATCCAATCTGAACCTGCCCTGACACAACTTGAAAAGCATCACACCTCCCAGCAAACCCCCAGTTATATGCTGAGTATGATGTCATATGGTATGGAATACCCCTCTGGACAGTTTGGGTCATCTGTCCTGTCTGTCTCTCACACACACACACACACACACGCCTCCAGCTTCTTGGGTGCCCCTTGTCTTCTCGCTGGCAGGCTGGTTTGAGAAGCGGAAAAGTCCTTGACTGTTTAGCAATAACTAAAACATCAGTGTGCTATCAACATTATCCTCATCCTAAATCCAAAACACAGCACTGTACCAGTTGCTAGGAAGAAAATTAACTCTAGCTCTGCCAAACCAGAACATACACAAATACAAGGGACTTCTAAAGAGACAGCACTGCAATAAATATGGCATAAGTGAGCAAAGGAAAGGAGAAAAATCAATTGTACAAAGTGTCATGGACTTTGATGCTTCAGTCTCTGTGCTTTTCTGTGTAGAAGCATGTTGGTTTGTGGGGTTTGTGGGTTTTTTTTTCTTTTGATGCATTCTCAGTTAAAATGTAACTTTTTTCAGGTAGAGAAAGCATTGTTTTCATGCTTTTTAGAACATATCTGCTTAAAAAGCAAATCATTTGTAATACAAGACACACATCTTATTACCTCTGACGCACATGCACACAAAGACTTTGTCACTGATTTGTTTCTGAGAGCTCCCATGAGGTCAATGAAAGCCTGGAACATGTGACCGTATGTTTCAGTCTTGCCCTTGGTTGGGTGTGTTACTGCCACCTTCCTCATCCAAGATTAAAGCTCCTTTATCACATTTTATGCTTCAAAGATAGAAGTTATTTTAAAGTAATTGTCTGAGATAGCAATCTCTGGAATTAAGATAGGTGTGATTTGCATGCACATCTGCTTTGCTATAAATTGTTGGCAAGGAAGTGCAGTATCTAAACTTCAGTTGCTTTGATCATCCCCATGTTATACTTAACATGCTCACAGTGAGAAATATGTGAATAATAAACTAATTTAACAGGAGGGAGGGAGAGAGGGAGGGAGGGAGGAGGGGAGTGAAGTTGGCCCAGCCTTTAAAAAAAGACCAGAACTTGTACAAAGCACCTTGCTGATTTTTTCCTGTCCTGAAAGTTTGATCTTTTGGATGATAATAACAGTGCAACAGTAGCAGTGTTTGAAGACATATAAGGATGCTTCTAAGACAAAATTTAGTTAGGTGTTGCTGAGATAGAAGCTAAACCAAAGGAGAAGAAGAAGCCCTCGTATGTCTATCATTTCACATACATACACCTTCCACTTAGCCAAAATAAATTGTCTGAACTGCATGGCATGAACCCTTTACATGTTGCTTGTGTGAGACTCCCTCAGGGTGAATTAAATTCAACATTCACAAAAGTTTCAGGCCAGTCTGATGTTTGTCAGTGCTATTCAAACTGGAACGCACCTGGCCATTCTTACATTTTCTATTGCAAATGAAGGTAAAATTATTTATCAACTGTTTTGCCTAGTCAAACATAACACAATGGTTTATAATAATGGAGAAAACTCCAAATTTCTATCCAACATCAAGGAAGATTAGAATATTTCTTTTACTCCCCCCATATTCTTTTGCTGTAAGTTTTGAGACAGTTTGATTTTTGTGTATTCAAAACCAAAACCTTTCTAGTGTTTCTATTTTTAATATAATTTGACAAAGGTCTATAACAGCCACCTAGGTGACAACAGATTTACATTCTATTTTAGCAGGTGCTGCAAAAAAAATCCCAATCTCTGCCAGAAGAATCGTAAACTTAAAGAGATAACAGGCAGAAAATGAAAACAAGCATGTTACAAATGAAAAAGAGAGAGAGGACACAATGAAAGTTTGGTAGTGATTATTTCCTATAACTGCTCTTTGAAATGTAAGGTATTTTACTTTGGCAAACCGAAACTAATAAGGATATTAATAGTAAAATAGTAAAAAGGCTGTAGGGAGGTATGAAGAAGATTTAGGAAGAAATGGAAAGATTCAGAAAGGAAATTAAAGGCTCTGAAGATGCCTCTGAAGAAAGGAGAAGGCCTGAGGGATAAGAAAGTCTGAGACCCACTGTTAAAAACAGCCATAGCCCATGCTTAAGCAGAAGCTGAGAGGGCACAAGATGATCTGTGACCGCCACTGTCAGGTTAATTGTACATAATCATCTGCGTTACACTGCCCATCCCCTGCTTGTCAAGTCCTTCCGCTGGCTTAAAGCACAGCTTATAAACCCTCCATTAAAGAGACCACCTTTTACACGAAGATTTGGTAATTTTGTAGTTAGCAGAATCAAACAATGATTTGTGGTTTGGGTCTCCCGCAACACTAGGGCCGTCATTAATCGCAGAAATTGTACAGCTCTCTGCAGGCATCATTTACAGCATGCGGTTAATGCAGTGATTTTCCTCCTATGGCCTACAGACTCCCAGGAAATTCATATTTCTGGTGCACAAAAAGTAACTAAAACCAGCATTCTCTTATAAACAGACTAATAAATAGACTATGCAGGAATTCATAGCTCTCCGGGAAAGTGCTGAAGCATTAATACATTGGAAAAAAAGATGATAGCTACCAGTTTTGCATCATTTTGCAATAATCAGCAAGGGAGAGAGAAAAATTCTGCCCTTATGGACAGTACATGTCTGTGCCTTGTCAGGAAGCTGGGAAGCAGAGGAGGCCCTATGAGCTCCAGCCTCCTTGTGCCAGGATCCTGCCTGCTGCCTCTTTCTCCTTGCAGGTAGCAGAGGTGTGTCCCCGCAGGTGAGAGCATACAGGTTGCATGAAGAACTCTGCCTCAGGTCTTCATAGTTCACATAAAATACATTGGATTTTCTTTTTTTCTTTTTTTTTCCCTCTCTTTTTTTTTTTTTTTTAACATGCCTATAATGGAAGACCTTATATCATTTGTCAACAGCAAGTTGAACATGAGCCAACAGTGTGCCCAGGCTGCCAGCAAGACCAACCGTGTCCTGGGGGGCATCAAGCACAGCATTGCTGGCTGCTCTAGGGACGTGATTGTCTCAACCTGCACAGGCTGGTGCAGCTTCATCTCGTGTACTATATGCAGTTTTGGGCGCCACAGTACAGAAAGGACATAGAACTACTGGAGAGTGTCCGGAGATGGGCAACCAAGATGGTGAAGGGTCTAGAGGGGAAGGCATATGAGGAGAATCTGAAGTCCCTTGGTTTGTTCAGCCTGGAGGAGACTGAGGGGAGAACTCATCACGGCCTACAGCTTCCTCAGGAAGGGGAGCAAAGGGGCAGGCACTGATCTCCTCCCTCTGGTGACCAGCAATAGAACCCGAGGGAACGGCATGAAGCTGCGACAGGGGAGGTTTAGGCTGGAGATCAGGAAAAGGTTCTTCACCCAGAGGGTGGTCAGGCACTGGAACAGGCTCCCCAGGGAAGTGGTCACTGCACTGAGCTTGGCGGAGTTCAAGCAGCATCTGGACTATGCTCTTCGTCATCTGCTCTGATTGGGCTGGTCCTGTGTGGAGACAAGGTTGGACTCAATGATGTTTTTGTGTCCCTTCCAGCTCAGGATATTCTATGATTCTACAATTGTCCAACTGAACATACACTGAAGATAGTTTCCTTGGCAGAGTGGGTGTTTTGACTAGCACTTAGGATGTATCAAGGGTTTAAGAAAAAGAAAAGAGAAGAGGTGGTTATGCAAGCTGTTGTATTTGGTTGGCTTTCTCTTGCTTTAGGAAATGCAGCCCTTGAAAGTCACTGAGCAGAGCAGGTCAGGGTGTTAACCAGCTTGTCCGTCCTGACACACTGTGCATTCACACTGTCCATGTTCATTTTACAGTCTCGGTCAGAGACACTATACTAGGTGAAAATGCTAGCTACATATTTATTGGAAATAAATTAATTGTTGGCCTTATTTCACTACTGATTGCTCTTGTTTCTACCTGTTTTATAAAGCTCTTCTGTCCAGTAACGTGATTGTTACTAGACATGTAGTCTAGTAACAATCATGTTAACATGTTAACAGCCCATGTGCCAGTACAGGTTGGGGACTGAGCTGCTGGAGAGCAGTGTAGGGGAAAGGGACCTGGGGGTCCTGGTGGACAGAGGGATGACCATGAGCCAGCAATGGTGCCATGTGCAATGGTGGCCAGGAAGGCCAATGGCATCCTGGGGTGCATCAGAAGGGCTGTGGTCAGTAGGTCGAGGGAGGTCCTCCTCCCCCTCTATTCTGCATTGGTCAGGCCGCATCTGGAGTATTGCGTCCAGTTCTGGGCCCCTCGGCTCAAGAAGGACAGGGAACTGCTAGAGAGAGTCCAGCGCAGAGCCACTAAGATGATCAAGGGAGTGGAACATCTTCCTTGTGAGGAAAGGCTGAGGGAGCTGGGTCTCTTTAGCTTGGAGAAGAGGAGGCTGAGGGGTGACCTCATCAATGTTTATAAATATGTTAAGGGTGAGTGTCGAGAAGATGGAGCCAGGCTCTTCTCGGTCTCACTAAGCGATAGGACAAGGGGCAACGGGTGCAAATTGGAGCATAGGAGGTTCCGGGTTAACATGAGAAAAAACTTTTTCACCATGAGGGTGACAGAGCACTGGCACAGGCTGCCCAGAGAGGTTGTGGAGTCTCCTTCTCTGGAGACATTCAAAACCCGACTGGACGTGTTCCTGAGTGATGTGCTCTAGGTGGCCCTGCCTTGGCAGGGGGGTTGGAATAGATGATCTTTCGAGGTCCCTTCCAATCTCTATGACTCTGTGATTCTTTGGTTGATTCAGCCAGTGCTTCCAATATCCCGGCCCAGACGTCATGATCCAGATAATTTGTTAAACTGCTTTAAGTGTTCTCCCATCTGTCTTTCCGCTGGTCTAACCTGAGCTTTCATCCACTTATTGTGAGTCTAAATAGCAGTTGGCCAAGTGATAATCTGATGAATAAAGGTAAGAAAGCTTTATATATTTCTGTATGTTAGGTTTCATGTGTCCACAACTACCCCTCTTTGCTGAGGGAAGGTTTTTCTTCCTGTTATTGTACTTACATAATGACGTAGTTTATGCTGCATGTTCTTGGTCTGTTTATCTTTGCGTGCTTTGGGGTTTCTAAATTTTGTCTCTTATTTCTATTTAATTCTTTATTATCCATCCTTAGTAACTTGACGAAAACTCCACATCTGCTTTTTTCAGACCCAGAATTTGCTTTTAGCTAAACTTTTTCTTATAGCACCTCCTATTCTTTCTCCTCATTGAAATGATTCATACCTGAACGTTTAATATAGCTTCTCAGGGAACTGGCAACTATTCCTAACTCCTTTTTCCATCTCAGATTTGCCTCCTGTGATTAGCAATACCACTGCAGCCGTAAATCTGAAACCACATGCAGAAACCTAACGCAACCTTTGCACATAGCAGGGAATGAATTTCAGAAGTGAGAAACGACTCACAGAACAAATATGAACTCCTTTATATATGAACTGGGGAAAGTCTCCTTTCAAAGCGTACATGAATTTGTCAGGTTTTGAAATGTGTAATGATGGGTTAATGTCACTGCATTGAAGCCCTGCAGTCAATGGTGAAAAAACCAGACTTTCATAAAATATATTACTATAATTCAGGAAGCTGCACGGAGAATTAGAACCAGTTTAAAAGTTTAAGACAGCTTTTCTGAATGGCAAGGGTTAACTTAATAAAAGGTTCTGTTGTTAGGACATAGTATTCACTAGATGTCAGGGTAATATGTTTTTACTTGAAGTATTAAATGTTAATTATTAGTTATTAATTAGCAGAAAAAGGTATTCCAACCTACCTTTGTCATAAACAAGTTTGGGTGTTCCCATGGGGTAGAAATCAGTCTCACCAAAGTCTGTGCAAAGCCTCAGAGTTACCTCAGTGGACTCTAGATCCACCTTCAATGTGTATGACAACATAATGTGAAGTGAAAAACTTGAGGATGAACATAATCAAAGGATGACTGAAGAGCTCTGCAGTCACACAGACTTGTTAACCAAGTAGAGGTACATAGCATCACTGTTCAGATATAGAGAAATAAATAAAGTCTATCCCATAAGTCAAGTCTGAGAAAAGAATAAGTAGGTGGTGATGTAGAAAGATCTATGGAGCTGTTTACCCTGTTGGTGTTGAGCCAAGTTATGACTATTGGAGAACATATCATTCAAGTGACTTTTATACTGCTGTATAATGGACTGATTAAGTAGGCTCATAAAACATTAAAGAACATAGAAAAAACTGTTACAGATTAACAAAAAAAGGTTTGACAAAGCTTCTAGAAAGGGAAAAAAGATGTGAAAAGATATAGAGAACTCTGTAGGCATCCAGGAAATCACACTTCTCGAGTTGTTGACACTCCCACCACAAGAGACTTACAGGTACATGCTGGTTGCTATAGATAAATAAATAAATAAATAAATAAATAAATAAATACATAAACACATAAATAAATAAATAAATACATAAAATTGAAAATCCAGAAAGGTAAGCTGAAATTTGTCAGGAACCTTCGTAACAACACAGAGATTTGCAGGCTGCACAATAAGACATGAAGATACATTTTTTCAAAATTAAATTATAGTATCTTTCCTACTTGAGCTGTTAAAAAGTGATATTTGGAGCACATCTCGTCTGGGGACCATCACAGCTCCACACAGAAATGGATTTTGGATTTCATAGCATAACATCTGTTTTCAGACAAAGCTAGCGAGTCCTACCCATTCCAGCTGAACAAAGAATTCAATGCGTTGAACAAAAAAAATTAACATGACCCAAAAACTAAATAGCAACAGCAAGACAATACTACCCTGAGAGAATAGAAAGTGCATAGCTCCATCCAACAGCAGCTCAGCATTCTCCCATTAAAGTAACTGCCAAAATGTATTATTCTCTTAAAAGACAATACATTGTGAGGTGCCAAACTGAACCAGACAACTGACCGACATACAGATTGCCCTTCTGTAAAACGTTTCACACACCACTATCTCTTACCTAAGGGAGCGCTAAATTATCCCAAGCTTAAAGAGAACACAATGCTAGCAAAAAGCTGGTGAGAAACAAGTAGATGTTTCTTGGCATTATTGTGATTCAGAGATTTTTGTCCTTAGGTACTCAGAAATAGCTGGGTCAATATAAAAGAAACTGAGACGGGGAGGGAGTTTTACACAAGTTCAGCACGGAACTGGAGGAGGGGAGAAATTTCTCTACTTCAGACATAAAGGTAACGGCAAGGGAAAACACCTAAAGAATAATGACAGCTTAAAGGTTTCACCGTGGGTTTTTTGTTGGTTTTTTGTTTTGGTTGTTGGGTTTTTTTTAATTCACACAGGTTTGTAGCTGCTTGAAGAAAAAAATCATTTTAAGGACCTTTCTGCAGCACCAGATGATTGCAGGCTTGAGCCCAGCAGCTTCAGAGACTTCCTACTCTGTGGCAGGAGGAAGGTCACACTCCTTTTACTAGCATGGAATCTGAACTTACATCTAACTATCAGCAGCTTACAAACATACATAAAACATCTACATTTCAACTCAGACATTGCTTTGAGCTTTGCTATAGATACTTCTGAAACAGAGAGGTGATCTTTAGGGTACTTGCTGCACTTGGAAGAGTCACAGAGGGAATCATTTGGCCCGACATATTTAATTAATGCTCATACAAGAAAAATGAAAGGATTCAAACTGTTTTTCCCTTTTCAAGAGAATTCTCTATTATCCTGTCTGTCCACACAAAAGTCATGGACTACTTTTCATTCTTCTTTTAGATCTGTTCCTTCGCAAAGAAGCACATTTGAGCTTGGCTGCACACAATGCTTACATTCAGCACGTGGTCCGTGAGTGCCAGTAGCAATACCACCACATGCGTGACCACAGAGCTTGGCCGTGGTGTTGTAAATATTTACGGTGCAAAGAGTTATGCTCTAAGATTTGGAAAGATGAGATATTCTGATAGTATGGTGATACTTAGACAATCAGGTATTTGTGATCAGATTAGAAAAAGGTTATACAGCCTGTGGGAATGACTCAAGAGGAGCTCGAGATACTCCCAGAGTGCAAAAAGGTGCAGGTTACCTCTTCCCAGCTGACACTTGGCAGCAGACCACATGCACTTCCAGTCATTTGCATTGCAAAGTGAACAACAGGCGTATAAATCACCTCAAGCCTGAGACATGCACCTGACAACGCTACAAAGAGTAGATGATTAACAGCACTTAGCTATGACTAAGCAAGAAATGACATGAGGTTTACTCCATGTTTTACAGTTGATATTTCGTTTTTATTTTCATCTCTGCCTTTGCCTGATACTTTGTTAATTGCTTCAGGAAATGGACAGAGTTTACAGGCTGCCTGGAAATCGGGATGTTTTAAGAGAATGTACTGAGGCGCATTGATCTGAATGATATCGAATCTGTTCTTTCCCGCCGGTGCACAGCAAGCGCCCTTACCTGATCGCATAAGTCTACTGCTCTTCCATTAATAGTTTACAACTCATGGTTTCAGTTTTCATCCATATTAAATATATTATAAATCTTTAACTTGAGAAGCAGCCAGCCACTATGCAGCACTCTGTAATGTATTGAAACTGTGGTTAGCTCCTGGGGGTGGGTTTCTCTCTGGGCAGGCAAAGGCTCTCTGCTGGGATATTCGGTTAGAAAAAGCAGTGATGTATAGACTTACTTAAAAAAAACACTTCCAATAACACCTTTATGCAAGTCATTATGAATGTATGAACATATGCCCCCACCTTTATTGAACACAATTATGCCCTAAATATAGCACAGGTACAGGACACTCTTAGCACATAGCTCTGTCTTTTAGAATTTAGTGAGTGATGTTATATAGGATCAGCTGTTTCAGAGTGTCTACACAACATTTTAACTAAAAAATTACATTACTTTTTTGGTTTTGTTGTTCCTTAGCTGATGGTCTCAAACCCCTACGCAACCTAATGCTTGACAGAACGCTTTGCTGACAATATGCTTCGCAATAAGATGTGTAACAGAAACCTAAACTCAGAATTTTCCTTTAGCACTGCAGTTTTGTCTGAGAAATATGTATTTAATTATGTGATGGGGTTTTGTCTATCATATCCATCATTACTGTGCTACTATAACTAGCATTTTCAGAGGATTCAATAAACTATGCAGCAAAAGTTTTGTTAATTATTTGATGCAAGCACCATCCACAGCACGAGGGGGATTTTTGTCCTTGTCATTTCAGTCACTTGAAATGGATAGGGAAAATTTCGGATTTTAGCTTCTCATTTTGTTTTTGAAGCAGCAAAGTGTCAGCCATCATTAACTATGTGCAACCTACCTGAATACAAATGAGAAAGGAAACATCAAGAAAACCTTACCTATAGCAGCGTTACCACACAGCGCAGTGTACCATATCCACATGGACAAGAATAACCAGAATAGTGTCTACCGCTTCTTTCCAACAGGGTAATGTCCGTGTTGTTTAAACCTTTAAAAAAGCCCCATTTTTTTCTAATGAAGTTATAGCAGCAACCGCACCTTGTAGCCAATTTGTGGTTAATACAGGTTAATATAGATTTACCTACTTCAGTTCTCCATAGATGGAAATTGGTGAGTGGATAATTGTTATTGAAGGAGACGTTATGCTGAAGAAGGATTGATTTAGGATTCTAAATTTCAGAGGGGCTTTACGTTTACCTAACCAAACTTGTGCCTGGAAATATCCATACGGCTGCGATGTCTGGCTTACAGATGTGCCAAGTTTAATTTGGAGTGGGCAAGAAGAGAAAAATAAAGCCACGGGTTGCTTTTTCTGTTCTTGAGAGTTAAGAGAAGTTCAGCAGGTCCTGCCAGAAATACAGCTAGTTATTGGGTACACAGCCAAAACCACCCCATGCCCCGTGGGAGGAGGAGGAACGGGTGCCTGCCGTCCCGACGGGAGGCAGGGTAGCCCCAAATGGATGGAGAGGGGATGCAACGAGTCCTCTCTCGTCTTCCCTCCTCCCTTGTTTCCACATTTTCTGTTATTAAAGGTTCGTTTTTGCTCTAAGATCAGCCTGCAGCTTCTGTGTACCTTGCTCTGCCGGCTCTGCAGCCTGTCTGGGGGGGTTAGAGTGGGACCAGGGACGACCAGCTTTGCTGGACTGCAGCTAGCAGCTGAGCAAACCTGCACCCGAGCCTTCCCTGTGCCCAGCCCCGCTGCGTGGAGGATGTTTATTACCGGAGTAACACGGGGCCCTGAGAAGTCAGCGTTTCCCCCAGGCACAGGAGTCTGCTACAAGCATTTCAGTTTTCTCATATCAGCTGTTTTCATAAGTTTCATAAGTAAATTTCTCTATCAAAAGCCCAGGAGTTTTGCTTGTCTCACGGGTGGTTTCAGAGCTTGCCCGTGAGCCTGGGAAGGTTTACAATTTCCCAGTTTTCAGTTCCAATACCTGCAATTGTTTAAGATTTGGTATGGGAACTTAAACAACGTGTTTTATATTTTTTTAGGGTACCCTTAAAGATGCCTGAGCATACACTCCCCTGGCTAACAAGATCCCCACTTGTTGGTATTTTGCATATCTGATTTCTGATGCTGTGGCACAACACAGTTGCTTGCCCACAGGGTTAGACATACACAGAACTTCCTAGTAAGTCTGTGCTGTTTAAAAACCCAAAATAATCCAAAACTCCAGAGGCTTACACAGATTTAATTTCCTTTCTCACTAACCTTGCCAAATAATTCCTTTTCTGTAGTGATCCCCACACATTACCAAACTTTGTGTGAAGTTGCACACCCTCAGCAGGTTTGCCAACAACACCAAGCTGTGTGGTGCAGTCAACACACTGGAGGGAGGGGATGCCATCCAGAGAGACCTTGACAGCCTAGAGAGTGAGGCCGTGGAAACTGCATGAAGGTCCTACACGTAGGTTGGTGCAATCCCAAGCACAACTACAGGCTGGACAGAGAATGGATTGAAAGCAGCCCTGAGGAGAAGGACTTGGGGGTGTTGGCTGATGAAAAACTCAACATGAGCCGGCAGTGTGCGCTGGCAGCCCAGAAAGCCAACCGTGTCCTGGCCTGCATCAAAAACAGTGTGCCCAGCAGGTCGAGGGAGGTGATTCTTCCCCTCTGCTCTGCTCTTGTGAGACCCCACCTGGAGTACTGCGTCCAGCTCTGGGGTCCCCAGTACAGGAAAGACATGGAGCTGCTGGAGCAAGTCCAGAGGAGGGCCACAAAACTATCAGAGGGCTGGAGCACCTCTCCTATGAGAACAGGCTGAGGGAGCTGGGGTTGTTCAGCCTGGAGAAGAGAAGGCTCCAGGAAGACCTAATTGCGGCCTTCCAGTACCTGAAGGGACCTACAGGAAAGCTGGAGAAGGGCTGTTTATCAGGGAGTGCAGTGACAGAACAAGGGGTAATGGGTTTAAACTACAAGAGGGTAGATTTAGATGAGATATTAGGAAGAAATTCTTTCCTGTGAGCATGGTGAAGCACTGGAACAGGCTGCTCAGAGAAGCTGTGGATGCCTTATTCCTGGCAGTGTTGAAGATCAGTTTGGCTTTGGGCAAACTGATCTAGTGTAGGGTGTTCCTGTCCATGTCAGGGGGGTTGGAACTAGATGGTCTTTGAGGTCCCTTCCAACCCAAACCATTCTATGGACTCTGTGAAGTTTGGACTCTGTGAAGACCAAAGGTCTACTTATGGCCATAGTGCTGCTTTACTGTTTCATTGCCTGTAGGAGTGAAACTAGAGCAATGGAAGCTCATCTTTTTCCATTGGAATAATGGCATTACATTGATATGTATGATATTAAACCTTACCAATAAAAGAAGAGGGTATTTGGTGTATACAAAGAAACTTTCACTGTCTTTGGCTTCACACCTATTACCCAGAAACTGTGGACCTGTGACCATGAGAGCTGGACTCAAGAGGAAACATGCTGCCCTCTGTGTTTCGTCTTTACTGATGGATGCTATCACAACACAATCAAAACAACATTTTAAAATGACCTTAACTTGGAAAATGAAACATTATGGCATGCTGCAGAGGACACTGTCATACATTAATTGCTGTGATTTTCTGTAAATAAAAAGCATATACAAATTAATATACGAAGTAGTGGCCTCCGCAAACCTGAAAGTTTTATTTGTCTTCAAGGTAGGATCTCAGTGGTATGTCTCTAACAAAACCTTGTTTCAAAAACAACTCAACCAATTCTGCACAAACAGCATTAAAGAATTTGTCATGTCTTCATGATTTCACGTGAGAGTTGTTGATTTCACAAATAAGGAGACTGGTATTTCTGACTCCAGCTAACCCAACGCTCCTTCTGTGTTACTCCTGACTCATACCATCACTGAAGTTTTCCCACACTACACTCTCTCTCTGTGCCTTCAGTGTCCTCCCATAGATGTAAGGGGCATTCAAGCTGGTACCACAAACCAGAACTTATCTAACGGTTCTCTTGAGTTGGGAAAGAAAGAAGAAAATCCATTTCAGTCCTTCCCAGGTGTATTTGCAAGGCCAAGAGCAAGAGGAAAAATAAGCAGGAAAAAAAAATGTAGGAAATTTATCTGCAGTGGGCAAAACTAAATCCAAATCTGTATACACACAGGAAATTAAATTGCTCCATAAGGATGTGCCACTTTTATATATTAGCTCTCCAGAGATAAAATGTCCTTTAAGACATGAATTCTGGACATCATGGGTAAGTAATGACAGAGTAAAAATCCAATTATTCACCTTGGGCGCTAAGAGAAAACCTAAGAGGTAATAAACCCACTGCTTCTACTATGCCTAGCAGACCTACCCATGCACAAGGACCAGAGAGAGTTTGTGATAAAGGGGATCCCCTTCAAGGTCATGTCACCACCATAGGTTTTGTATTTTTGTTTTCCTTTATCCTGAGGCTATTCCACCTTCAGTCACCACAGAAAAGGACGCTTGCTACTTACAAAAGAAGAGTAACCTAGGCTCTGATAACCTGTGAAACAGATAAACAGTAACTCAAGAAAAAGAGCTCTTATCTACTTAATGTAGACAAGTGAGCATATGAACAAGAGACTAGGGAGAGTCTCTGGTGAAAAGCAATCAACTCTGAACTTTGATCCAATGCAGCGGTCACAGTAGAGTTTCATGGGGACTGCATCATGCTGGAAGGCAAAGAAAAAAGAGGACATTACATGGGAGAAAAGCATACAGGAAAAAAAATTTGCCTGTTTGATAGAAATGCGTTAATGAAGAAAAAAGTTCAATTCCTCAGAGTGTAAAGACAGGATACCACAAAAACTACCAGAGTAAATGTTAAACTGTAAAAAGCCTATCAGATAAGAAAGTTGGATGTTTAACAAGGTTAGAGGTTGCTATACATTTTTATCCAACCTTCATCTTGTCTCACATATTATCACACAGCTTTATGAGCATGCTCACTGGGGAAAGGCATGCGTTTGACCATCCACAAGGGTCAGCTGCAGATCACTTCCCACCACCAAATGGGTTCCCAGGTATCCCCATTAGCTGGAGAACCTCTGACACCCAGGTCACTCAGCACAGCACCTCTTGTGACACTGGAGTGAAGGCCATACCTTCTCTCCCTTGCTCCCGCCCCTCCACTGTGCAGCACAGGCAATCATGGAACTGCATTAGGAAATGGACTACAGAAATGGTCCGGACTGAAATAACCCTCCCAGATGAGCTACCTGACAGGACACGAGCTTTGCTTTCAATTGTCTGTTTGAAACTTTTTTTTCCTATTATTTTTTCCAACTAGAGCTGTAATGACTGCCTAGCCGTGAAACAGTTTGAAAACTAACTTTGTGGATTTTATGCTTTTTATGTAGCTTTGCACATTTCACACTTTTTTCTGACCTGCTGGAAATTCTGCTATGGCCATTTTGACCCAAGTCCATACCAGGCAGGACCATAAAGCAGTGTCTGAAGGAATCAGCTATCAAGAACAAGCTAGAGAAGTATATGAAGTGCTGATCACCCCAAGACTGAAAAAATAACTTTATGTGCAAATTAGAAACCATTTCTGGAAGCATGTTTGTTCTGCAATGCTAAAAGCTTAATTCACTTGATGACTTTGAATAAGAACAAGCAGAACTGTTCTCATTTTTAAATACAAAAGACACAACTGCATTGCCTTATCTTCCAGTTAGTAACGCTTGCTGAATAATTATATTTTATTGTATCTCATTCTTTTAATATTCTTTTTTCTGGAGAAATAATAAGCATGCGTGATTGTAGGCAAGCGACCACATCTGCTCCGGTGTATTCCATAAAGAAGCATAATTTATGATCACCATTTATGATTTACCAGATTAGCTGCTGGACAGTAAGAGCAAAGCTCCTCATTTTCCTTCCTCAGTGGCAGAAGATGAAGAGGAGTGACAAGTGTTAGAGCAACACCACTCTAACACCTGCATTGCACAGAATTCCAGCACCGCTCCGCAGTCTGCAGTCCAACACCAGAACTCTTCTAAACCCATTTTTGCATTTTGCCTGTAATCACACCATGGTTTTGAGCAGTAGGGAACAGGGGAAGGAAGAGGTTTCTGCCTGGCATGAGACAGAGGCAACCCGAGGGCTGCTATGCCAGGCCAAGTCAGAAGAGGACACCTCCACCATCGAAGGAAATAATTTACAGTTCTCATTTGCTTCTTCCCTTCCCTCATAAATAAGATAGCAGGCACATCATTGCTGGGGCACTCCCTGCCTTCTTGAAAACTGCTGGCATTTCATAGCTAAAGACAAGAATTACTTGATGAAATGGGTCATTAAATAAAGCAGCTGCTATTATTGTAGCACATTAACTTCTGTGTTGCTCTCGAAAAAATGCTTACGCTTGGGCTGAGTGCATGCTCCATTCCCCCAAAGCCAGCCACTGAGCTTAACCCATTTGTCAAGCATTAAGTGAGTCAGATCCACATTATCAGAGGTCACTGACTGCCTCATACATTCATTTGCTGTAAAATTATTTTTTTAAGCACCCAAGGCGCTTCTTTATAGTAACCTGCGCCTGGTACTTGGCTCCATTTCTTGTCATGTCATACAGCACTTACGGCATCTGTAGCTGCTCCCAGGATTATCTGGGATGTGACCTTCAAGGAATAATAGTGCTGCTGAGGGAACAGGTTCTTAAAACCTAAGACTTTGGGGTTTAGGCTGAAGGTAAACATACTGCAGCTGTATCTGTCAGCTCCGATAGACAAAGAAACCCCTTGTGGGATTCAGAGCAGCTGGTGCCCATGGGCACCTGGGAAATGAGACTGAGGCCTTTTTTTTCCAGAAGAGACACAGAGAACATCTTAAGGAAGGACAACAGAGCACAGGAAAGAAAGTATAACAGGAGGTAAAGGGAAGGGGCAAAGGGAACACCTTGAAAGTCCAACCCACAGCTTGCTCAGTGGTAAAATCAAATCCCTTTAGCTTCTAATCAGACGAATGCTTGGAGCTTACCTCTACATTTCTTCTTCAGGAAACAGAGCTGATGCTCAGATAAATACTCTCCCATTCAACGTGCTCTTTTAACATTTCAGCTGCTTGTACCAACAGTAATTTTGATGCCAAATGAGAGCTGCTTAAAATAATTTTATTGGAAAATGTGGGTTTTTTTCCACAATTGCAATATGTTTTTCCTACCAAAGGAAAAAAAGGTATCAAAGGTAGAGAGTAACTCCACAGAAGGGCTGCACAGTGGAATACTTCAGAATCCTTCTTATCAAAGGCATTTTTGTACCTTCCCTTCTTTTTAAGGTTCTTTTAGTCCACCTGTATACACTGGCATCGCAACAGGGAAGGCCCCCACCGTCTGCAGAAGCAAGTCCCAAATGTACAAGGAGGAGACTTTTAAAGATAAAGGCACAGTGTTTTCACACACCAGAGCATTGCCCTACAGCCTCGGATGCGCTCATCAGCTGTTGTCAGGGCCACCTACATGTTCCCTCCCCCCTTGGCAGGCACACTACAGACATGGGTTGGAAAAGCCACTGCCAGATCAGAACGTAACTCCCCACTGCATCCTCCCTGCTCTGGGCAGTGCAGGAACACTTCCTTTGTGAAAGGCAAGAAGATGAAAGGAGAAAAGGATCTGCAGAAACCAGCAGTGTGGCTTCTTTTAAGAACCACTAAGCCAGGAACAGATTTCCTTCCCCATTACAGTGATTTGTTCTTTTACCCTGTCTGACAGACCCATTTCCTCGCTGCAGCACCGCCTCTTGCGGCTGCCCAGGCAGTGGGCAGGACAAGATGTCTTGTGCCACTCACGCTGCAAACACATCTCAGTATTTTCTGCCAACTGCTGCAACATCTTCTCTTGCACTAATCTGAGAATAAAATGTGCTGTTCAAGGCTCTCCAAGTCATCAAAAGTATCTTACATGGGGAGCTGCCTTGCCGTCTCTCAACCTTGTAAGCAAACCGGTCCTATAGGACTCACCAGGGACAGGACAGGAGGATGGAAAAGAACTGGCAGTGGGATGGAGGGCTGACACAGCAGCAGTGCTGGAGAGCTTTCTCTGCCTTCAGTAGAGGGATGGAGGATGAGGGAATCACAGGGAGAGCAAGAACCAGCTGCTCCTCTCACACACAGCCCAGGGGCTACTGCAGCACCTCTCCAGGGCTCTGCCACGGACAGAGCTTGGCAGCAACGCCATGGTTGTATCCCTGATTGCCGAGGCACCTGCCTCCTCTGTCTGTGCATGAAATTACAGTTCTTGACCTCTTTTGTCCCCCTTTTTTGGCTCCAGTGAGTTAATAAGTCACACGAGGTGGGAAAGGAATGGGAGTGGAGGAGGGCTGCAGTGCTCCCCTGCATGCAGGCTGAGCAGTGTTGGCTTACACAAGTCTGTTCCTCCTGCCTCACTTCTCAGCTGAGTTGGAGATAACCAAAAGCTGTGGGTTGATAGTTTTTAAACTCTTTCAACAGAGGTGCAGAGTTCCTGTGCTCACACCCTTCCACAGCAAAGGATATTACATCTTAACCCTTAAACACCAGTTTCTCCCCAATATCAAAAACTTCAGCAGTTAACCAGAACTTGAAGCTTAATCCAACAAGGAGATTTACTAACCGCTACTTTGGACTATTGAAATGTAAATCAAAATCTCTTAGGGCTCCATTCTAGCAATGTAATTTTAGGCTGTGCAGAGCTGTGGAGGAATGCCAGGAAACAATCTCCCTCCCCTTGCTGAAAACCCAGATTAAAATACGGAAGCTGGTTTACAGTATTTTATGCTGTCACTCACTCCACATTACCTGTGTCAACCAAAGGGCTGGGAAACAAGCAGTCATCAATAAGTCTTAGAAATGTCAGTGAACTTTATGTGCAGACTTTGTACCGGCTACCAAAAACCCTTCTCTGAATGAATCCTCCAAGGTGGAGCTGAAGAGAACAGGTGCTTTCTACCTGTGCAGCACCAACCATCCTGGGAAATGCACTGGAGCAAATGGGTGAAGCTTCCTGCAGAAAAACTGTGTGGGTGGGAAGAAAAGTATTTCATATGAAGCTGCTGAAAATGCCAGATCCGGGGTCTGTGGGCTGTGCAGCGGGAATTCGGGTGCCAAGGTAAGTGTTCCTCTGCTAAACACTGTGATATAAGTAACACTAAACTATAGCTAAGTTATTTCCCATGGAAGGAGAGGGAAGGGATCAGTCTTTTTCCCTCATCACAATAGAAGTGAAGCAAGAGAAGTAGCCTGGAGGGAGCAAATGTTCTTCAAAATCCATTAGAGTCAAATATAGAATAATTTCAAAGACCACCCATCCCTTCTTCTGCCTAACCCATTCTGTTGCCAGTGTGCAGGATCATTTCTGTGCAGTTAGAACAAGCACATGGGGCAAAAACATGATCCCATCAGTCCACAGCAGCCCTGCACATCAGGCTGTCCAGGCCTCTTCTCTCAAAATTGCTACCAAGCCAATACTCCCCAAACGCAGCGTTTTGAGTGAGAGGCTTCTCCCAGCATCCCCAGCTTCAGTATCCCACTAGCCTAGAAACATGGGCAACCCAATCCTTTGCTGTTAGCACAGTCTGTGGCAAAATTAATACCTAAGGCTACAAATTAGCCTACATGCTGGTCCACTCTAGAAAAGAACAAGGCACTCAGTACCTAGGTTTCTTCCTCATTTTTGGGGATGCCACCATCACCAGCGAACAGAGACACCAGAGCTATTTTGTCACTCTCCACGCAAGCTGGATTTGCCAGCCACAACCACAAGAAGGCTGCACTATGGGAATGCCTTGTACAACACCCTGAGCAAATTCTCTCCAGATTAGATTAGGGAATGCCATAAAAAGGCCATCGCTGAAGGGAGAAAGCAATATATCCTGACTGCTATTAAAGAAATGTATCCACTCTACATTAGTAAAACTAGAAAAAGGTACTGCTTTGCATCCCAAGAAGAAAAATCTGTGCAACTACTGCACCAGAGCAATAACCTTTCCTCAGAAATTGTGACCAGAGACACAGAATCGCTTGGGGGCCTCAGTCTTGTCAAGCCTCAAACCCACCTCATCCTTCTGTAACTATGAACCTGCTCCGTTTCCCACCTCTTTTCATTGCAAGTCTCTTCTCATTGCTTTTCGGGTCCCAAAGGCCATCATTCAGGGAGAAAGCTCCAAAACCAGCAGAGCAACCTATTGCTTTACATAGTGCACAGGACTTATCCATGCAAGGCGAGATTCATTCCTCAGCTGTGACGATAACGTGGCAGTCCTTCCACGCTGTTGGGTAGGTTGTTGGTGAGGACAGCGGGGCTGAGCCCGTGCCCTGAGGTGTGTGGGCCAACTGGCTTATCCTGGGACAGCTGGGAGGAATTTTAGAGGGTTTTGAAAGCAAGATCATTAGAGGCACATTTCACTACCGCCACCTTCAACAGAAAAAATAGGTCTATAATCACAATGGGTTTGTCTGATTACGGGTGTAAATTAAATATGCTGGAAGTACAGGGAGCAACAAATACTCTGATTTATTGTAACAGGCACAGGTCCCCATTTATAAAAACTCGAATTTGTGCTGTACAGTTGTTTGACAAAAAGCCTCGGTAAGTCATTCGCTATCCAATAGTTACACTGAGTTATCACATGAGCAGCCATTACTCAAGGTGACAGTCTCAGCACAACAAGCCCCTGTTGAGAGCACTTGAGTTTATGTCAACATGAAACAGATGAACCTAATGTATATCCGCCTGGATGAATCCAGCGTCTGCACGTAGCCACAAGCCCGACTGCACCCAGCGGGACAAATCAACCGAGCAGCGCATCTCCCCGACATTACTCTCTGCACAATAAGACTGACATTTTTCTCCTTTTCTTTACATAAGCCTGCGGTTTTGTTATTTTTTTTAATTTTTTTTTGAAGAGGTGGGAAGTAAAAATATCTCCTAATTAATAGCCACCAGTCACATCTGGCAACACATTTAGTGTTGGGAGGAGGGGGAAGTAACCTTTCAAAAGTGATAGGAGAAAGCTTGGCTTTGATTTTCTCCATCAAACCTGATCTGCCTGGCACACGGGGGCATGAAGATAACCAAAGGCCTGGCTATTGCAGCCCACTTTGGGGAAGAAAGAGGCTTTGCCCAGTTCTGGTGAAGGTTAGACCAATCTTGGAGGCTATTCTAATCCAAATTATATAATCTTTAGCTAATTCCGTAGACTTACCCCTTTTATCAAACATCTTGAAAAGCAAGTTTTCTAAAAGTGCCAGCTGAGAAAGATCAGGATTTCCTCCATGGTTCTCTCTTGATTAGGAGATATTTCTTTACCACAAGCAGACATCGCTGTTTCTGAGCTGATCCCAAATGATTTCTGTTAAATCCTATGGCTGAGCCTCACGGTGCAAAGAGCAGATTCATTCCTTAACCAAGAATAGTTGAGAACAAATAAAACGCACACCAGTTATTTTACTGCTGCCAAAGTTACTTCATTGTCATTTTCTAACGCACAATTCTCTAAATTACATGCAGAAATTTCCTTCTTCTTCTTCTTCTTCTAAAAAAAAGTAAGGAAAGTCAGTGTCTGAAAGCAGAGCATTCATCTTCTGACTGTTTTCACTGCAGTTTTAGGCTTTTATATCTTCACTGCATATCCGAAGGTGGGGGGAAACCCAATAAGTAGCTAGGGAGATTGGTTTCTGGAGCGGTTATTTAATCTCTGGGTTTTGTTCAGCACTTAATGCAACGTAGCCAGTAGGGAACGGTCACGTTTCGTGTTCATTCATCTGATTAAGGAGAAAAAGTCACTTCCTAGCGCCACGCATTCAGCAGGGGATTAGCCAAATTACCACGGTCTGAGCCATCAGGCCCATAACCTGCCTCCATCAGTCTCCACACAGCCTTTCCAGTGGAGAGATGTGGGGCACGGCCTTGCACCCTCCACCACCAGCCTCCGCGGTGCCACCATCCCCAGAGCAGGGTCACCCCCTCCAGCCCTGGCCGCTGTCAGCTCCCCCAACCCCACAGCGAGCAAGGCACTGAGAAAGTTCTCCTCACCACAGACATGGGAGAAACGTCAGCACAGACAAGCCAGGGGAAAATTACATCTGTCTGGAGTCGTGTATTTAGAGTTTTGTTTAAAAGGAACGCGAAGCAGATGGGCACAGAATAAATCCACGGTGAGAAGTGAACTGGTATAACAAATAAGACGACGATACTGAACTTCATTCTTCAGGGAGCACGTTAATATTCTTATCTAACAACATGTCCCTTTAGTGATAATAGACTGAAAAAAATTCAAAATCATATTAATATAAATAAGAGGTAGCTGCTACCAGCGCTCAGTTTAAATGACAAAGCTCTACATGAACGTGAGTTCATTAGTACCCTCTTCCCTGAATGTATGTGTCTAATTTGCAACTAAATAATTTGGGGGGTTTATACTATACGTGACCCCAACCTGATGCTGCAGTGCTTTTGCCCCCAGAGAACCAGGGGTGGAAGGGGTGAGGAGCAGGGTCTCCTCTGAGCCGTTGCCAAACACCGCGGCACAGCAGTTTCAGTACTTGATCAGGCAAAAATCCTTTAAAAGGCAGCGGTCATTTGCAGAGATCGGAGCTCCGCTGTGCGGCACAGCCACGAGAAATTACACTGTGTCTCTCTGTCCAAAGATGGAGAACGCCACTTACAGAAACCACAGCAAAATTGGTTGAGTCGCCCTCCATCCATCACAACGCCTGCAGCTTCCTTCTCAAGGCGGGCAAGATGATGATAAATATGGCATGAGCGTATTACACTGTGTCTTTTTCCTGAGCCGCAAATAAAGCTGCCTGCAGGATCCACCTCCCCAGGAGCAAATGGCAAGGAGAAACCCAGGGACAGCAAAGGGAGCTGGTTAATGGCGTGATGCCCGCGTCCCTCAGCAGACACGCTCCTACAGAATGGAGTATGCAGTCCCAATCTGCCGCTGTTTACAAACACGATGCAACTGGCGTCGTTTCAATATCACCGTAACAGGTGAGCACACGTATGCGCCGGGGGGGAAATAGCATTTTTATTGACTGACAGATTGCAGTACTACTTTGCATTGAACATCCCATGAAAAACTGAGCGAGCCCTGGCTAAAATGTGGCACTGCGCAAAGGTTAGCAGTGCAGCGGTCACGTTATCAAGGTTAAGGCTACCCTGTGAAGCTTTGCTGGGACAGCTACGTTGCTTGTGAATGTTAAATAAATAAACACAAATTGTACCTCGAAGCCAGCCTAGCTTAGCCCAGGGAACCCCTAGCGTAGGTGCAGATAGGCTTTTGCCAGCTTCTTTGGGCTGTTTGAGGAAATAGCGTGACAAAAGTGGCACCTCTACCTGCACCTTTGCTGCAGGGCTCAGCAGACACGCAACGCCAGCACAGCTGCTGCAGCAGCGCTGCTTCCAGGATAAATCACCCCGACCAAGCTGTACGCATGTGTGTACGTGCATATAGATAATGTGTGTCTGCACACATGTATGTACATATCCTAACGCTCACATCCCGGTTCCAGCCACGGCCATGGCCTTTGACTGCTTCTGGGACCCGCTCTGTCCCCAGCAGCTCCTGACAGCGGTGACAGTCACTCCATCACCTGCCCCCACCTCCCTTCACTCTGCATTTCTGGCCTGCCTGAAACCAGGTCGCTAAAGTACAAAATGGATAAAAAGTTATTATGCATGTATAAATTTGACACTTCAGCACTGAAGAGTTTGCAGGATCTGAATTGCAACTCTGCTAATTATACATCTTGTTTTCCTCACTCTGACAACTTCATGACTGGCATTTGTTTGCCCCTGATCTCCTCACTGAGCTTCCATCTCTACAGCAACCACTGCTCAAGTACTCATCGAATCTCGTTACTCATTACAAATACCATAGAGAGTAACTGTTCTGCATTGCCAAAAACAAGGGCTGAAAGATTATATTACATATGAGGTTAGAAAGGCCAAAGCCCTGACAGAATTAAACCTGGCCAGAGAGGTTAAAGGCAACAAGAAAAGTTTCTATAAACATGTCAGCGATAAAAGGAAGACTAGGGAAAATGTGGGTCCCTTCCGAAATCAAACAGGTGACCAGGTCACCCAGGATATGGAGAAGGCTGAAGTTCTTCATGACTTTTTTGCCTCAGTCTTCACTGGCAAGGGTTCTAGCCACACTGACCAAGTCACAGAAGGCAAACACAGGTACTGGGAGAATGAAGAACTGCCCACTGTAGGAGAAGACCAGATTTGAGAATATCTAAGGAACCTGAAGGTGCACAAGTCCATGGGACCTGATGGGGTGCATCCACGGGCCCTGAGGGAACTAGCAGATGAAGTGGCCAAGCCACCGTCCATTATATTTGAGAAGTTGCGGCAGTCCGGTGAAGTTCCCACTGACAGGAGAACAGGGAAAACATAACCCCCATTTTCAAAAAGGAAAATAAGGAAGACCCGGGGAACTACAGGCCAGTCAGTCTCACCTCTGTGCCAGGCAAGATGATGGAGCAGATCCTCCTGGAAACTACGCTCAGGCTCATGGAAAGTAAGGAGGTGACTGGTGACAGCCAACATGGCTTCACTGGCAAATCGTGCCTGCCAAATTTGGTGGCCTTCTACAATGGGGTCACAGCATCGGTGGATAAGGGAAGAGCAAGTGATGTCATCTACCTGGACTTGTGCAAGATATTTGACACTGTCCCACATGACATCCTTGTCTCTAAATTGGAGAGACATGGATTTGATTGATGGACCACTTGGTCAATAAGAAGTTGGCCAGATGGCCGCACTCAAAGAGTTTTGGTCAATGGCTCCATGTCCAAGTGGAGACCAGTGACGAGTGACGTTCCTCGGGTTGGTACTGGGACCAGCACTGTTTAACATCTTTGTCAGCAACATAGACAGTGGGATAGAGTGCACCCTCAGCAAGTTTGCAGATGACACCAAGCCGTGTGGTGCAGTCGACACGCTGGAGGGAGGGGAAGCCATAGAGAGGGACTTTGACAGGCTTGAGAGGTGGGCCCGTGTGAACCACATGGAATTCAATAAGGCCAAGTGCAAGGTCCTACATGTGGGTCAGCGCAATTCCAAGCACAACTATAGGCTGGGCAGAGAATAGATCGAGATCCCCCTCTGTCTCTTTCAGAGCAGGAACTTCCCTTCAAAACCCATTCCCTCTGAGAAAGCTGTTTCATAGATAAGTTTGAAAAAAAAAATAAATCATTAGCCTCTTTAACTTACTTCCGACATAAAAATTCTGCTCTGGACTATCAGACGAGGAGGAAAATGATAGAAACTCACATTTAGGTTAGACACACATATACTTAAAATAATCTTTCATTGAAAGCAGAGCCAGAGTGCAGGCAGAGCACTCATGTTTGCACAAGAGTGAAGCTCTTAGGCTTTCCCAAAAGCCTTGACCTCCCTGCCACTTGCACCTTCCACGGAGTCAGGAACTGGCAATTCCTCCCCAGATTGTCAGCTTCTGGTGGAGAGCAGCTCTGAGCCAGATCTGGGGTTATATTGATTCAGTCATCCTAACTGGCCAGGCAGAACTCAAGTCTCGCAGGAAGATTTGCTGAAACAGGAATTAATAAGAAGCTAGAGACGTTTCTCCTACTTGTTACATCAGCAGCCGGTATGGGCCCTGCGTAGGCTGAAGAGCAATGATGAAGCATCTACAGACGATTTGCACAGATCACTCCACCTTTTTAGAAACCACAAGCTACCGGCTCTAGCAAAAGCTTTACAATCTCCCTTGGGTTCATAAATCTGAGGGCCTATATAACTGTCAGTATCCCTTAAATTGTACCTTACATTTGGAGCCAGCATAGCGTTTCTTTAATTGCCTACACGTTACACAGAACCATCAGACTCCTTGGATGGAACAGAGCTGGGAATGCATTTTGGTGAAGCAAATATATCAGCACTAATTCTGACACTGCTCAGGAACATGGACAGAGAACACCAGTGTTTAGATGACTAACAAAAACATATTTATGTATTTACTACACATGGACAACCTTCAGTTAAAGTCAATCATTTCGCAAGTACTCCTGAGCTTGGGGCTTCAAAGGCAAATGGATGAGTGGAGAGTGGGTTTGGAAAATAACCTACTGTCTGTGAAGCTGCCCTCTGGTAAGCAGAATGCATCGATATTTCTGACAGGAGGCAGAAATGCTTTCTTGGCTTCTCCTTTGACAAAGCTAAGTCTGGTGGGAGAAAACAGCAGGAGGAGGACTCTGCCCCAGGTGTTGTGCTGTGCCGTGCAGCTCACACGCCATCCGTGGTCATCGTTGCTGTTGGTTTTCAGAAGCCTGCTCATTCTTGCAGAAATAGGCTGCTCCCACAAAAAAAAAAAAAAAATCCTCGGATGTGTAGAACAAATGGAAAGCATGAAATTGTGCACGAAAAAGTAGGGGTGAGGATCACCAAAAAGTAATTTTTCAGTTTTCAGTTACTAATTTGTTCTGAAGTCCGAAGAAAAGTTAACCTATAGTATTTCTGCAGCCACTTCATCCAGCTCAAGTTGTTTAAAATCCTGTGAAATGTTGGAACAGACTGCCCAGAGAGGTGGTTGAATTGCCATCACTGGAGACATTCAAAAAACGCGTAGATGTGGCACTCCAGGGCATGATCCAGTAGGCATGGTGGTGTTAGGTTGACAGTTGGACTTGATGATCTCGGAGGTCCTTTCCAACCTTAGGGATTCTACGATTCTATGATTTTATGGTTCTAAAATTACAATTTTCAAAACAGTGTATAAAGGCCACACTGGATTCCAGACTTTTTTTAATAATGAGACAGAATAACCAGCAGATCACAACACATAAGGCTAAAAGGAGCCAAAACCCACTGAAGTTGAAAAGTATCTCCCAAAGCTCCTGTAGGGTTTGGTCCAGAGTTTGCCTTGTACATAACCATCCTAAAGACTGCTGGTAACACCATAGTACTACTTCTCTTTTTTCACAGTGAGAGTCACATGGATTGATAAATGCTGCCTCATTTGGAAGCTGGGTGCTTAGTCCCCAGCTCTAATAACACTCTGCAGACTGATGACTGATTAATTGACAGGCATTTTTGGGATACCTAGTGATGAATATCAACAACAAAGTGAAATGTCAGCAAGTGAGTGAAACGTATTGCAAAGCTTACAGGGATTATGAGAAGTTGTATTATCAAACAAGAGAATGAAGTGAAGGGATAAGCAAGTGTAGAATCAGAGCATCCAGCAGGATAGTGATAATTAAGTCCAGGGAGATAATTTTGTAAACATAGATTTAACGGCTTTACTGAGATTCTCAGCTTTTCTTGTATAACCAGTAGGTTTATTCAGAGATCGTGTTAGTAATCAACTCGAGTAGAAGTGGCACTGTGAGTAGAAAAGGGGCTGCACAAAGGAATAGTTAGGTTGAAGAAAAGCAAAATCACAATTTCCCTGCTGCCTGCTAATGACTTAACGACCTCAGATGTGATCCATAGGGGGCTGCAAAAGGAAGCTGTCTTTTGAAAATCAAGCAGCAGTTTCATATCTGTCATGCTAATTTCCAGGCACTAATGTGACCAGTCTTATATATAAAAAACAATTTCATCTGTCATTTTGGGCTCAAGTTGCAATCCTCTTCAGTAAAAAAACCAAAAAACCAAAACATAAGCAAGTAAGTAATGATGTCCCTTAGGCTAGAATTGTGACCCTGGTGTCATCCAGGAAACAAGCCGTGTTAATCGCCCGACTGCAATGGCATGAAGATAAACACATCTGTGTATGAGCAATTGCCTGTTCTTGTGTCCCCGTTACTGGGTGCATCTTAGGCACCATCTTACATTTATGAGGCTGGACAGAAAAGCAAAAACTCTGCTTAACAAAATGGTTCGTATTTCACCACTGAGTTTTGCCTGTTGTAAGGATGAGCTGGAACAACTGTGCAAGGCTTTGGGAAGGGACAGGAGGAAAACACAGCGGTGAGATAATTGCTGCGAATATCCAGTGTTAAGTCACCATTCCCTGAGATGCCTGATTTCCCAGCAGTTCCCCAGCCACGATACTGTGCAATCAATATTCCAGCCTCCCCATATAAATGAAATGACTGGCTTCCAATTTGCAGCCTTCAGACCCCTGAGGAGGACACGGAGTGATTTTAAGTTATCCAAGAAAGGGGATTACAAAAGCAAGCTGTTATACTCTACATATGGTTGGGTGGGGACTTTTTTGCTGTCCAAAAATTGCTGGAAATCAAAATTCCCTAAATGAAGTTTTAAATAGGCTACTGGGTGTGGTAACCACCAAAACCCCTGAGGCTTGACCCGAGGTCTCAGAAAACCAGTGCAAGCACCAGTATCATCAAGGGCTCCCTCAACCTTTCTGCTGCACCCACAAAGCAGGAACTCGAGGAGCCTTTGTAACAGACATCACCTTGAGACATTTCCCAAAAATTTTAATTTCGACAGATGAGAGTTTCCTGTCGTCAAAAACTTTCCATTGACCTGTAATAAACACACATATACACAGTTTGCACAAAGCACTTCAAATCCTTGGGTTTTGTAAGCTTCAAATCAACAATTCAACTGGAAAATTGAAAAAAAAGCCTCAGTATAATGAAAGATTACAACTGAACAGAATTATCACAAATTATTATGAGAATAAACATATATTCTTTTTAAACATTGCAAAGTCTGATTTCACATTTAAGCAATTGCTTCAGTATAACAGTGCTTAAATACCTATAATTACGTGTTGGTTTCTATTGTTCAGATCATTTTATATGAACACATAAGGCAAACGCTCAGATATAAATCCCAGGTGGTGATTATTTTTAATAGTGCAATTATTTTCTCATCGTAATTACTGGGGTACAATTCCTGTTTAACTATTCAGAATTCCTTGAGAAAGTTAAGTAAAAATCAATCTGATTTACTTTGAGGTAAGAGCTTCTCACCTCTGCTATCTCCCCTTCTCTACTCAGATAAATACAAACCTGTATCAGCTATGGGGAGAATTAATGAAATTATATTAAATTTGCAATTCAGCCAAGTGTCTGCAAATTCAGCTAATTATTTATATTTTGAGTCTTGTTGACGCTGTTGTTATTGAAAAACTCAACAGCCCACCTCTTTAATGGAAGCAAGATCTGAGGTTTTTACACCTTCTTTTCATTAAAGTTGAAACATTTTGTGGCTTAGGTAGTTTTCTAATTATTTACTGGAAATTGTGAAAAGGTTTGGTCTCCTGAAATGCATTTTATGAGGTAGCACATTTCAGTCGGTGCTGATACCATACTACACATGCTGTATAAAAAGATTTGGATGTTTGGACCTTTGAGAATCATGACTGACCATCTTTACTTACCATAGGATTTCTCCAACGAGCTCTTGGTGGAGGTCAGAGAGCAGGGGGCCCTCCAGACCCTGCACAACTGGTTCTGTTCCAGGAAGCTGCACTAAAAACACCCAAAACCATCATTCTCCCTATTCTGCCAGCAAGAAAGCAATTAGCCTGATGTGAGTAAACCCTGACAAGAATGAGGAAAGCCTGCCCAAAGACTTCAGGGCAATGAATTTCAAACCATAACAAGATAAATGCTGGTGCAAATACCTCACAATCAATTTGAATCCACAAGGATGAGTTCACGGCATAGACCTACCCTCCCACAGCCACTAAACGCCCTGTGACATTTATCAGAGGAGTGCAGGTAACAGCCTCGCTTCAGCTTGGCAGATTACATTCTGTCTCCATGAACTCACCTTTAAAATTTCAAATGGATCGCACATTATTCATTTCCTCTTCCAAACTGTCCATTGTTAGCAAAAATGACATTTCAGCAGAGAGAGAAATGATTTCAATGTAATCTGCAAATCAGTTTGTAAGGATTTCAGCAAAGCAATTAGGGGAATTTCTGGACGACAAACACTATGTGACGTGAGATTTCATCTTGACTGATAGACCTGTCAGGATCTCCATCCAAAAATACAGCTGCGTTTCCCTCCTGTACTGGGTCTGGCTGAGCTGGAGTTAGTTTCCCCGTAGCAGCCCTTGCAGTGCTGTGCATTGGTAGCAGCAAGGTGCTGATAACACACCAGTGTTTTGGCTGCTGCCGAGCAGTGCCGGCACACATCAAGGCTGTGTCTCCAACCCTTCTTCCACCCCCTCAGCAGTAGGCTGGGGGTGGGCAAGATCCTGGGAGGGGACACAGCCAGGGCAGCTGACCCAGTCTGGCCAAACGGATATTCCATACCAGATGACATCTGCTCAGCAATGGGAAGCTGAGGGAGAGGGGGAGGAACAGAAGGCATTCATTTTTTTCAACGTTTTCTCTTCCGGGGTAACCACTACGCTTTTGGAAGCCCTGCTTCCCAGGAAATGGCCGGACATCGCCTGCTGATGGGAAGCAGAGAATAATCTTTTGTTTTTCCTTGCTTTGCTTCCACGCGCGGCCTTGCTTTTCGCTATATTAAAACTGCCTTTATCTAAACCCACGATTTTGGAGTTGTCTTTTCCATCTTATTTTTCCCTCTCCCCTCTCTGCCCTGCTGAGGAGGGGAGTGATAGAGCGGCTTGGTGGACACCTGGCGTTTAGCCAAGGTGAAACCACTACACCTCCTCACCACCTCACCTCTTCATGAGTTATATTTGAAAGTTCTGTTCTTTCCTGTATCTATTATTGGCGCCCTGGCACTTTACCCAATTTTAACCCATTTTAATCCTCCTGTTGTCCCACTGAGCAGAGCAGATGCTGAGCAAGGCTGCAGAAAAAGGACAAATTGATGCCATATCTACAGTGTTTAGGAGCCACCAAAGAGAAATGCAAACCCAGTTAAACCTCTACCTCTAAAATGTACCAAGTGCTTGATCGGCAGGACAAAGCAAGGCTGACCAAAGCTGAGTTTGGGTATGCATCATGCAGTTTGTACGATGAGAACCAGTCTCAACGTTTCCTAACAAAATGGGTAAAATGCAGGATCACAAGTTACAAGCTCTACCTAAAGGCCCCAGGGCATCATTTTAGGAACCTATATGGCTTCTCTTTTTTTTTTTTTTCAGCTTTTTTCCCCCCTCTTTCCCTCTAGAGCAAAGTGGATTCATAGTTGTGTTCCAGCTTCTTTTGAACTGTACACCAGAGACAGCATAAATAACAACCTTGCTGCCATCTCATTAAGACTTAGAAATTTTCCAGTCATTAAAAAAACTGAATTCCTTTCACATTTGCAGGTTGTGCTCTCTTACTGAAAGCTCCCTCTAAAAGGTTCCCTGACATCCCAAGCTTACTGCAAATAAAATCAAAACCTTAATTCATTCTCCAGTTCTTTGTTAGAAATGCCAGAACCACAGCGCTGTATGTTTGGCTCCATATCTCAAGGGCCATCTCCAGTTCCCCCTTCCCTCTCTTACAGTCTGTGAAGATCTATTATTTTTCTTTTCCTCCTTGGAGGCAGCCACGTCCCGGTTTGATCATTGCACTTTTCCTTCTGGGGCCCTTCACCATAATTTTTTCCAGTCCATACAAAACCAGTCTTCCTTCCTTGCAAATCCTCTCAAACCTAGCTGGTAGTTTAGTTAAACTAAACTTAGTTTAAGTAATTAAACCTTGCACATGTATAAAGAAATTACTTATGAGAAGCCAGCATCTACTCAGAGAGCCTAGATCTTGATTTGACCTGCATGTCCCTGCACCATCTCACTATAGTAGGAAAAGAAATTCATAACGTATTTAACCAACTTCCAGAGCTTTTGTGTTGGAAACAGCAATAAACAGAACAGCTGAGCTGGTCAAAAGTATCCAGCTGGGATCCTCTTCCCAGACACAGTCATGCCGGCTGTGCTGTGAGGGAACACAAGCACAGATAAACAGAGCATTCAAAATAATTAGATACCCACAACACTGCAAATAACTTAAATAGGGGTTTTCACACTCTGGAGGAGTGGGATGGAGCTGTTCGTGACAGAATTTTTATGGCTGTATCTGAACTGACTATTAAAGCAAACAACAGAGCAGAAGAGTGAACACAAGGCAAGAGCAGCCTACACCATCCATGCAGTCAGAAGTTTTCATTTCCTACCTTCTGTACACCGTGCCGCAGCCCTGACACACAGACGGTACCCGGCCGTTAGGAGCGAAGCAGGGGATACGTTGTGATAGGGGAATGGGAACAGTTCCTGGTGCGCTGCCAGAAGCACAAGAGGCTTGAAGGTGGTATCAAATGGCAGATGGAAATCTAGCATCCATGGACCAATGTGAAATCCAAAACATTACAGAATTAGCAACCAGAAGTGCCCCAAACATCCCAAATTTTTAGCATCAGCATGCTAAAGGAGGCAACCTGGAATATTTGTTTCTATTATAATCTATTATTGCTCAAGTAAAATACACCTTTACACATCCAGTGCCTGGAAAGAGAACTTTTATCATTGCTCATTGTCATTGCAGGCAAGCTTGGAGACTCCAGCTGAGACAATCCTCTCAGCGCTACACAAAGTAGGAGATACAATACACATGGTATAGACTGGTACAAATGGCCCAGAGCTGGCTTTTAAGGAGGGATGGTTCCCTCTGCCTTGCAGGTGAGGCAGGTAGGCAATTTGCCACAGATCACCAGGGAAATTCATGGCCACATCTCAAACTGAACACAAACGCTCCAGCTCTTCAGCATAACAAGTGATAGGACAAGAGGAAATGGCCTCAAATTGCTCCAGGGGAGGTTTAGGTTGGATATTAGGAAAAATTTCTTCACCGAAAGAGTGGGCAGGCATTGGAACAGGCTCCCCAGGGAGGTGGTAGAGTCACCATCCATGGAGGTGTTCAAAAAGCATGTAGACGTGGCACTTTCGGGACATGGTTTAGTAGATATGGTGGGGGAGGGTTGACAATTGGACTTGACGATCCTAGAGGTCTTTTCCAACCTTAAAAATTCTGTGATTCTATGGTCTTTGACTGGCAAAAAAGGGTGATGTTTAGTGCATCAACACTAACGGCAGCAATAAGTTTGTGCTTGCTAAGTCAGCATGAATCTGATACATTACTTAAGAAGAGAAAATGAACGCATTTCCCTCACTCTTGTCCCAACATTTCCAGTGTGTTCCCAGACCAGGGCTCCTCTGCCTGCTGCTGGCACGTGGGAGCTCGCTGCTCCATTAGTCACTTCCCATTCCCCACTTTGTAGGAAGGCGTTTTCCTCTGCCCTTCAATAGCCCTGCAAGCAGCAATCCTGTATTTGTAACAGTGCCAAGCCCTTCCCAAAATTTGTCAGTTCAGGTGAGAAGCAGGCACAGGCAAAGGCACTGGGAAATCAGCAGCTTCCTGTGCACAACCAGAGCCACAAGCTCTTCAGCCTCACAGCGGGCTCAGCAATCAGAGGCCTTCGCTTTTTGCTTGCTCCTGTTATGCAGGAAACATCGTGTAATTAAAGTTTGGGAGGAAATGAAAGTGAAACACGACGGCTTGTGTCAGAAGCAGTCCCCTGCCCACCACCAGCACGATGTGAGCAGTTGTGCAGCCCGGCCTCCGCGGTTGAGATCACCAAGAGGAGAGCTGTGCCTTTTCTCAAAGCATCACAGAGAGATGAAGAAATTAATGGAGCAGGTAAAAACTGGTGTCAACAGCAAAATCTGTTACTGCAGCACTTCAGAGCTTTAGACAGCGAATTGTGTATTTGCACCCTTCCCCACAACTTCCCAGGGACAGCACGCTGCTTTAGAGGCATGACCAGAGAAGTCTAGATATAGGTTCAGCCCCCCAAAACCTCACTGAAAATGGATAGAGGGTCAAAATTCTGGAAAGATTTGGCCTTAAGCTCGCAGCTGGCATTAAACTCTGGCAGTTTCCGTTAAGCAGGCAAGACACTGCTTTTCTTATCATATCTAAGGGGCTTCCAAGGCAAAACCCTATTTCACCTACCTCTGATGGGAGATGAACCAGGATTACTCACCCAGCCCCCTTTTACCGCACTTTTTATCATGCAAGCTGAATACTGCACCTGATCACACAGCCTAAAGATGTGACTCCACAGGTTTTCATTATTCTCTTTGCAAACCATTCTATATATTTTTGTAACAGACGTAGATAAAATTCTTTTCCCCCTCCAGGCCCTAGAGTATTTTCATTTTTTAAATATTGAGTACAACAAATTAAAAAATCACATCTAGTGGCTGATTTTACTTTTATGCTTAAGATATGCCATTTTGTGGTGCATTAATGAGAAACATGTATGTCAGAACCCTGAAGTAGTAAGATTTGCCCGCAGGCCGTTGTGATAAAGCATTTATTTCTGTGTTCGGCCACCGTATGTGGCTCACCGTGCAACCTGACAGCTGCCACTGGCGGTGCGACCTCCCAAGCAATCCTCCTTAGTACAGCTTCTTACCCTATCGTTTAAGAAAAAGAAATTACTATGGAATAGCTCCCAAACGTGCACTCCTCCCTACAACTAAAATTCAAGGGATGAGGCAAGAGACAGAACATCTGGCAGAGAGCAATATATTTTGTGTGTTAATCAGCAGCGGAGAGCAAATAAAACATGTTTTGGAAAACAGAAAATTGACTTCTTCCAAATCAGGAGAGATAATAAGAATATATGCCTACCATAAGAAGGCAAAGCAAGTGACTGACTCTGCAGAGAAGAGCAGCCCCAGGGAAAGGCAAGGCAGGTCCCCAGCCTGGGTGCTGTTCAGCAGGCAGAGGAAACGCTCCCTCTCCCACAAAGGCTGGGGCTCCTGGGTGAGGCAAACACCGTCCCTCCAGTGGAGGCTTCAGGCCTTCTTTAAGGGAGGAAGGTCAAAAAAAATATTTTCCTTTTTGACTTTCTTCTTTGGTATCTTTTTAGGCTTTTTGATGCTATGTCCTCAGAACTGAAAGCTCAGAAAGCAACTGCAGGAAACTGGATTTTTACTCTTCTCCAGGCTTCTGTCAGGAACAAAAGCCTTTGCTTACTCGTGGAAAAACACAAAGCCGCGCTTCCATCACCCATTCTGCATCAGAAACACAAGGTAAAAGGCAAACAACTGGGAACCTGCTCAAGGATCATAAATTTCCTTATGTGATTCCATTTCTCTAACAAGCTTCTCCTGATAGTTCCTGAAAGTACTATTAAATAAAAAAATTAAAAATCTATCTTTTAAAGCAGTTCTGGAATGGCAGAAATAAATTAATAAAGTGACTGGAGTACTGTTTTGAACGTGTTTTCAGTGCTCATGAAATATATTTAACATATTCAACTGGCAGCTCCGTAAAATAAAAACTTCTATGGCTAGGAAGAGTTGAACGGGCAGCACAATATGCTTCTTGCTTAGCTCCAGACATGTCTCTTTAATCCAAACATATTAGAAAGAAAATATCTAGAGGGGGAAAGAGTTCAGTCATCATGTCAAAAATTAATCTAGTATCCATTCTGGATATCCAAGCATCCAAAAATTGTTTGTCATAAATTATTAGGTTGCATTTAAACAGATAATTTACCAGGAACAAGAGTTCTTTTAGTCCTTACTTAGTCAAATCTGCCAAGCAAAACATATTTTTGTTATTTGTTTGGCTGTCTAATAATTTGCGTATTACAAATCGCAAAAAGTTACTTATGATTATAAAATAATAATTAAACTAGGAAATAGACCAGTTTTATGGCATCAATCCAAAATCATTTGCTGCAGCACATAAGCTAGTGTATGAAATTTGCTGAAGCCAGAGTTTCCCTCCAGCTGTAAAAACACAAGACCAGAATACAAAACACAGAGTTCAAATACAGAGACATTTATGAACCTTAAATACCTGTGTTTAGAGACTATGAGATCTGCGATGCTCAGAACAAGGGAAAGTGTTTACAAAGTATACACAATCCAATTCCTTGGTCGATCAGTAATCATAAAAATAGTTTATATTTGGGGCATTTCATCTCATCTTCAGAATCTCTCGTGGAAGAGTATGGTGATAAAACATGGGGCTGGCTTTGGCTTTTACAACGCTGAAATCAATCAAGTATCTGTACACAGTCCAAAGGGACGATAAATCATGTTTGTCACACCTACAACCAATTTTCTGAAAACAAAAGATGTAACAATTTACAGAACCCCAGATGCCCTATATTTATCCTGTCGCTGAGAGCTAGAAGTGAAGACAGAATCCACCTCTCTACTTTTTTTTATAAGCATCTTTTTTTAATAGATTGCCTTTTTTAATAGTAGATTTCTTGCTACAGCTGAAGATTTTCCTTGAGGCAGAAGACATTCGAAGTGTTTTAAACAGAGCACTCTGGGCTCCTTGGAGTGGCCTAGATCATATTTCATATAAATGAAGTCATTATATTAATCTAAACATTCATCATGAAGTATGACAAAGTTTAAAGTACTTTAGATATGTTATGAAAAACAATATTATGAAAAATCCTTCCCATTATATCTGTTTAATTTACTACCTCCTTCTACATACATATTCTAGTTACAAGACACGTTTGTGTTTCCTTTGTTGGTAAATATTAGAACAATATGAGAGATTAAATTAGAAAAAAAATGTGCTGTTGTGAACTCTTAGTTACAGAATTGCTTGCTTCCACTGCATTGCCTAGATAACTCACCGATCTATGTACCCTAATAAATATTCACGCAGGTCAGTCGCACGCAGTGCAGATGTGTTTCAGGCATGTCCAATTCTGGAGCAAAGAAAACACGAGAAAGTCATTTTCTCTGCATCATGTCCAGCCACCTCTGGTTACCCCCAGCCCAAATTACCGGTTACCCAGTCACAGCCGAGTTACTGCCAGCAGCCTTCATACACGTTTGATGTGAGATGTGAACTCGTGCCTCTGGATGTGTAATGAGACTCATTAGCGGCGTTGCAACAGTGACTGAGCAAGTCTCTGGAGCACCGGCACTGAAAACACAACATGAAGTCTGGGGTACAGATAAACCACGTACAAAAAAGACATAGGAAAGAGAAATGTTGGAGGCATAGAAGAACATCCATGTGCAGAAATATTAAACACAGGAGGACTCTCCAGTTTAGGAAAGCAATAACTGAGGTAGGGAATAGCTAGGACCTGTTATAGCAAGAAGGGGAAAACAAGAGTTAGTTGCTGTTTCTCATCATACAACGCAATGATCAGGCACTGAGCTTAAAATAACAGAAAGGAAGTGTTTTTTCCACATAATCACATCATGGGAACTATCGTTACACAAGCATGCAAAAGTAAAAAAAAAAAATTACTTCAAAACCTGTTTTAAAAATTCATGGACAGGCCAGAGAAGGATCACTGCTCGCTTGTCCTTTTCCTGAGCATCTGGCCAGCTACAGCTGCCAGGGATGAGGTACGGACTAGGAAGCTGTAGGACTCACTCAGTTTCATTAGGTGGAAAGCACTCATCTCAATTCAAAATGCTCAGGGAGTTCAAAGCAGCAGCAAGAGCGATGAAAATTTAAGATTTGCTCATCAGAATAAATAATACACTGAATAGGCAATAAGTATATATCAAGCTGGTTATTGCCATTCTATGCTGCGAGAATTAGAGCTGGGATTGAGAGATTGCAAGCAGCTCTGGTATTTCTCACCTGAATTACAGAGCTTCTTTCAAACAGAAGGTCTTTCAAAACAGAACGAATCAGGACTAGTTTGTGCGTGTAATATTTACTTATTTTTATTTACATTGAAAGAAGCAAAGAAATCCAGGCTCTGGATGCCCTTGCGATCACTCATAAATGCAATTTTGTGCACCAAACCCCAATACATTCAAATAGTCTTTATAAATAATTATGAACTGACACCTAAGAGCTAACATAGCTGACATGACAAATTAGAAATGTCATCTCACGACGTGCGTTAGCCCAGTGTCACTCAAAGCCAATGTATTTTTACTCACATCAAGTTAGAATTGCCAGCTACTGTGGATTTTTTTTTTCCCTTTGAAGAGGGCAGAGCCGAAAGCTGTGCAAAGAGAAGCCTGACTCTAAAGCGGTTCTTATGGAGCGATCCATAAACCATCCGCATGGGCCATTACTGTTGGGCATGGGCGCAGGGCTGCTGTGCAACCAAATGCTCACAGGACAGAAGTGTGCCTTTGGGAAACAGAGCATACACGCTAATACAAAAGTCTTTTATAAAGCTGACAAAAAGATTACAAAGCTGAATGAAGGACACTTGGATGACAATAAAACAAAGACCTGGACTGTTCTTTCTCCAGAAGTCCCAGACAGGGGAACAGGTAGAGCTTTCTGGACTCTGAGAGGAGCAGCATCATGAATGGAGGCTTTGTCAGACACTGAAGCATCCTTCTCATGTAGGTCTATGTGAAACAGAAGGGCAGTATGTGGAGCAGTACATACAGAAATGATACTTGGGCAAAAAAACGAATAATTCTCACCTCATTCTACCTTTTGTTCCACCAGCAGTCAATATTTGATGTTGATCATCTTAAACTCCTTTCTCTTTTCTTCAAGCAGGTATCACTGAATCTGCCCTGTGTTTGCAGATGCAGAAATGTTCTTACAGCTTTCCCAGGCGGTGCTTTTTCAGCTGCTGTCACTCACAAGCTTCTGCATTCAACACAGTGAGGGACCGGACCAGCAAGAGGGACAGCAGTTACTCTCCTGTAGCCACTGCTTGCACATTGCTACTTGAAATCAACTCATTGGAACAACCCTACGCATGATAGACACAAGCTGTTGGATTTATTATAGTTTATGGGCATTGGTGAAACCTTAAAATGAATGTCCTTAAGGTTGTCATCACCAGCTGGAAAGGTGCAAAGAGTCTGCAATTCAGCTCGCACACCTGCCCAAAATTCAGCAGCACCCAGCTGGTTTCAAGGAGCAGCTAGGATTCCCCTGCCTTTTGTTAGCGCTGCATCAGTAACACAAAACAAAGAGCCAGAAAGTGAGGGCCCCTATTCAAACAAGAGCTTCTGCATTGTCCAAGACCCTGAAAAGTTTGTGGACACCAAGAGAACTCAGACAATGAGGGAGGCACCGACTTCAGCTCGGGGTTATTTAGCATGTAATTTGATTTAATGTGTTTTCCTGCTTTGTATTCATTGATTTCAAATCCTTCCTCAGTACCCATTTCTGCCACAATAGCTATGGTAAATTGCCAGCTCATATTGGATAGGCAAGTGGCCAGCTGAGACTATGGACATAATTATTGTGTCTATTTTAACAACCCACCTCAAACCTGCAATTTATGCACTGGTACGTCTATGTAGAAACATCTTCTGGTCATAGTCCTTTCAATAATTTTTTTTTAATATCTGCCCCATATATTTGTTACGTTTACTCCTCACAACATCTCATAATTTAAATTGTAAGCTGTTGAGGACAAAAAAAACATTCTATCTTGGCCTATTCTTGTGCAATGAGATCATGAACAATGAGACCCTGCCACAATAGCTCCTCTGGAAATTAATACACATAATATTATTATAAGCTTCCAACCATTTCCTTGTCATTTCAGAATTTTTTTTCCTGTATTTTTTTAAGCAGGGCAGTGGAAGCTGCTGTCTAATTTGCATTCAAACGTGAATAAGATGCCAAGTGCTGCACCTCTGTGCACTTTGCACCCTGTGCTCTTTACAGCGTGCATCTTCCATAGAGAAAAGTGTGTTGTAGCAGCAGCAGATTAAATGAATCTGGACAGTTTCTGTCCTTCAGGGAAAGACGCTTTGTTTTTGTCATGCTCCAGCCTGTCACTGCTCGAAAGTCACGGGATAGCAATCCACAGTACACAGCCCCTCAGCATAGCACTGGAGATCAGAAATGGAAATTGTGGTGTTCTTTGGAAAAAAAAAAAAGAATCTTTCACACAACATCTATTGACCAAAATGCTGCAGCTCTGGTGAGTAGTTAACATTTAAGCAACTTTCGGCTTCCCACACACCGGTGAGGGAAGTAGATGGGTCTCCACACGTTCCTGGTGCATATTTTCCTTCTTCTTGATTCCCTGAACAGAAAACATGAAACGAGACAAAGACAACATGAAGTTCATCTGAATGTTTCCGTTCAGTCAAACTGATTTTTAAGAGCAAACCTGATACCAAAACCCATCTAGGGAGTGTTTTCCACTCAAACTCTGCTCCGAAGGAGCACACAGAATTGGAAAGGCCTGCTGCTTGCCAAAGAAAAAAGCTCTTGGGGTTCGATCACCCACCCATTATTAGCTGTGAATAGTAACAGCAGCCTGTAATCATGAATACTACACCCTGAAATGAGCACTTCATACTATTTTGTTTGTGGGCAAGGGTGTTCTTAATTATTATTTTTTTAATGTTATACAACCAGGTTTAATGTCACAATTCTTTTGATAGCATGATTCTGTGCATTTATAGAAATGAAAACCTATACAGGAAAATTTTTTAGATACTCGTCTTCTAATAACCGTGGGTTATAAACAAAGTCCCTCAAATGTCACCCATAAGACCTCCTGGTTTTCTATGGATCTGATGGCTCTCTTGGATGCGTGCAGCCAACAGCCCATATCCTGCTGAGCTCACTACACCACAACCAATTCATCCACACAGAAACTAAACATATTGATGTTTTTATCCCTCCCTTCCCCATTCCAAAGCCATCCTGTCACCCCAAGGACCAGGCCGGGCTCCTTTCATTGCTAACAACTTCTTTGAAGGCAGAAGTGACTGCCACCAGAAACCTCACGCTCCTTTCGTCATCCCTGGGACGTTAAGGTTTTACCAATCACTTACGAAGGTCCTGCAGAAATTAGCTTAGAAGTATTACATTTATTAGACTTCAGTCTTCCACCTGGCAGAACAAAGAGATGCAGAGTAACCCACGGCTTTCATAATTTTCGCTCCACAGGCACAATTCGGCCATACAGCTAATTCATGCTGTAGATTCTGCTCAGCGAAGCACTGCAAATTATCCACACAAGCAAAAAAAAAAAAAACCACTTTCAGAGAGTAGATTTAGGTTAAGCATCATTCAAAGATTTGCCTGCAAGGACCTCACCACAGTGAACCATGAAGACATTAACACCATGATACATTGAAAAGTTATGCCAAAGGCATTTATTTATTTTGAGGAGAGAGAAGAGCCAGCTTTTCATTCCCAAAACAATCATTCAGTGACAGCTGAAGACTAAAACTCTTCAAAAGTACCTAGGAATAGCATGCGGTGATGTTTGTTTGGTTTTAATTAAAATATTTGAACATCTGGAATTGAAGGCAATGCCAACCACCTTCAACTAGCTGGTAGAGAGAGGAAATAAGATACTTCTAGTATATTCCTACCACTTAATTTTAGTTCACACAATTAAAAACATTAATTAGTGCAAATCAACTTGATTCTCTCCTTGTCTAACTATACACTGAGCATTCAACTTCATGTAAGATCTCTGAGCTTTCTAAGCAGCTGGTCAAGGAACCCCGCACAGGCCCTCTGTCTGGCAGAGCCGAGTTCATAATCCTCAGCTGAAAACGCTTTAGCCTGTTACTATGAGCCGCGGCTCTGTTAAGGCATCAGCTGATACCAATTGCAGCACAAATCCTGCTCAGTAAGTAGAGAGGGTCTATTCACTCCTTTATAATGCCAGTTTAACAACATCTGTTAAAAATGGTCTTTATTAAAGCTTGGGATGCACTCATTTAGACATTTCTTCCAGATTTATGGACAACATCAGGTCTTAGTAATTAAGTGTTCTCTATAGTTACGATGATTAAGAAGGTGACAACCGAACAAATAACACTATATATAGTACTGCTACTCTCTTTTCTGGTTTAAGACAACGTTCTTCTAGGCTACAGAAACACTCCACAGGTAATTTTTGTGAGAGAAAATGGTGCTTCCAGCCATTCTTAATGAGGAAAAATAATGTAGGTCTACTTACATGAGGGAAGGAAAAGTAACTCATTGGGAAGAAACTTCATCACTGGCAAGAAGCTCCAACTGACTTCAAGAAACTTTAATAAGAGACTGTAATTTAAAAATGCAGCCTTTCCCCAAAAAGTTTGAATGTGAGTAAAAGCTTTTATAATTTTTTTTTTTTTAACATTACCCAGAAATACTGGATAGCTACAGCTGAAGAGTGGAAGCAAAATTTTTGGAATGGCACTACATTCTAATAAGGAAAAAAGCATTTATAGAGTTTACTACATGTTCAAAAGTAAGACCAACTACTAACTAGCCTTTTGAGAGCTTGGATCTGAACGAGAACCGAGTGTTGGTGGCTGGGGTTACTGCAGAGATTCGAGTGACCTGGGCAACTTTACTTGCTGTGTTTTAAATTCTGCACAACCGGCAATTCAATGAATATTGAACCTATAATCTAATGAAATAATCATGTGGAAAGAACATTGCTTGAAAAATATGAAAGCTCTGTTGTCACTACAACTACTGTTTTTTTCAGACTTAACGACCATTTATGGAGAGCACTTCAGCAGAACCAGTTATACAGCTACATGCTATACACAGATTGCCAGCTGACTCCCAGATCTGTACTTAAGCACCTTAAGTAAGTGTCACACAGGTAAACTACTTTAAAATAGTTTTCAGATATCCCATCAAATCTGTTTGCTAATTGATTTGGATATGTCAGCTTGGTGGCCATGCTTTACATTAGCTGTGGCCTTCAGTTTGGAAACAATTAAGCAGGATGAATATTCTACTATTTTTATCTGAGAAGGATAGTGAGGTTGGTTTGGTTTTCCCTCAGGTGTGAAGTCCCATTTACATATGCCAAAACAATTTGGAGATCAAAAGAAAAGCATTGCATCTAGAACTGGCATAAATATATTGTCATGAGGCCTCCTGGGTGTAATAGGGAAATTCTAGAGAAACTTGGTTAAATGTGTTTAGAATCATAGAATCATTAAGGCT
>VWZZ01001029.1:120622-149190 GCA_013399095.1 Psophia crepitans | reverse complement strand
CTTCTTGGCCACCTGGGCACACTGCCAGAATAACGTTTACTCAGGTGTTTTTTTGTGGGTTTGTTGGGTGTTTTTTTATCTATATGCACTCATCATTTCATTTGGTGGGAACGTTAGAAGGGCAAAGGGAGGAGTTAATTTCATATGGCCTATGCAGGTCTTTTGCAATTTTTATTGTGTAGGGACTTTTTCTAGCTGATGCATGAAGAGAAAAAGAATGAAGTGACATTCTTTACTCCAAAGTTGCAAAGTCTTGAGGTTTCAAGGTAAGGCCTTATATAGCTCATAAAAGTCAGTTTAAGTCAAAATATTGAGGTGATAGACAGAAACTCCACAAGTATCAGTGATTAAGTTAAACAGGACATTCAAATGTATTTTTTCCACTGCATAATGCATTTGAAATTTTTACGAAACAAAATTCTAATATTTTTTAAATGACTGGTAAAAAGGTGAGAAATGTTTTCAAGGATCATTTCTAAACATACTGAGTAGAAATAGGCAGGGGGAGGAGTACTGCACTTATTTCATATATACTCACACTCAGCACATTACTATAGCTGCACTACCAACATATTCAACTATTATATCTCTTATTACACACCCTACAAACAATCTGAAAAATTGCATTTAAAGAATACAATTTATTTTTCTTACTTGTATGTTGATTCAGATATTTGTACTTGTTATTCTCGATATGCTGTAACAGCCAAGAAACTGTGAGAAGCAAGACCTGAGGTGAATATCTAAATCCAAATGACAAATTCCCTCAACTGTCAAAAATTATATTTCTATTGTCACTAGATCCGGAAAAGTGCAGTTTTACAATCATCCCATAGGACATAATAAACGAAAGTGAAAACTGTGACCAGTTGTAGGTAAAACTTGCCTTCAACAGTGCCTCTGGATTTAATAGTCTAAGAAAACTCTAAATTCCCAAGTCCTAGTGTCAAAGATTCTCCCTTTTTCCATTCAAAATTGTATAGCAGTATAACTAGTCTTTACCTACAGCATGTTAAGAACTTTACCTATTTTTAATTATGCTCTAACACCAGAGATCAGAATAGAATTAATGTTATTCAGCAGGTTTCCTGGTATTTTTCTACAGCCAACCATTCCTCCAAAAACTGTAGTTGGCCAAAACACTGATGCTCCAAAGACCTGAACATCACGTACCTGAATCACACGTTTCTGACTCTTAGGTCTGTCTACACAGATTGCCTCTATATTCTACCCAAAAGCACTACAGCGGCTGTCTGAACCAAGGACACTATACAGCTTGGAGGATTAGATTCTCATCAAACGTAAAAATAAATCCTGGTGTCATGGACTTTAATGGCCAAAAGGGCCAGTTGGATCATCTACTGTAAACAGTACAAGACAGACCATTACATTTCGTCCAGTAGTCCATGCATCAATTTGACTAGTTCAGGTTGAGCAAAGACAATTCTTCTGGTCTAACTTGATTTTACTGAAATTCACTTCATAAGTGCTACCACTAAGCATGGCAGAGACTTTTCTGTTTGCGTAACACCTCCCATGACACAACTCTGATCCCCAGTAGAACGTAATGTTCTTCTAAAAAATAAATATTAACATTATGCCATATCTGCTTCTGCTATACTAATCTCCCATGTTCACAAACCATCTTAATCAAGGTTTATGATTATATCATAAAACATCTTCAACTTGGCTGAGAACTCGCATTTCGGCTAGAAACATAGCATTCTGTGATGCTTTCGTTGTGGTTATCATTTATGTTTTAAGAGATACTGACAGTTCATACACCTCCCTGCTGCTTGCAGCCTAATCACCAAGTCCTGCTCTCCTTCGACAGATCTACATCACCTTCCTGTCTCCAGCCATTGATCTATTTTTCACCTACCCTAAACCCACTTCTGAAGTCTCCCAATGCTTCCTCTGTTAACGAGTTAGTATTTAGGTATCTGTTTCTGCATATTTCCCAGCTGCAATTCACTCCTGACATTATTCCAACCATTTTTATACCCATTTTCCAATCAATTTACCTACAGAAATGCTTCACGTTCCTTGGGGGATTGAATTGCACCCATCGATCTTAACCTTTGTCCAATTCAAATGCCTTAGACCCATCAGCATTTGAGGGATTTAAAGAAATCTTCGCAAATAAGTGAGCTACGGGGTGAAAGTCTATTTTTCTTTTTGGGAACTGGATACCAAAGGTAGAAGCTTTGAGGCTGAGATGAAGTACTTTTGGTAATGCTAGTAAGAGTACAGATCAAAGTGGAAAAAAGATTTTTTCTATCTAAAGGATTTGTTAAAATTAGGGACCCACTGACATGAAGTAGGCTTCTGATTCAGACGAGCCAGTGAAGGACGGTAATGTTTTGTACCGTCTGCCAGAGTAACAAACATAGAAGGGAAAATAAAACACGAAATGCAGCAATTAACAAGCATGGCAGCACGGATGTCTTACCCTGCTGATCGGAATGAAGTAGTGGACTTCATACAAGTTCTAAAAAACCATCATCAGTTCTAAAAAACCATCATCATCTATTATGTAGCAGATAAAGAGGAATACACTGGATGCTGAAATAAGAAGACTGTGAACAGCAGAGGTTAGTTAAAAGATGCCAGTCATTCAGCAGACCTACAGGGCAGTAAAAAGAGGAAACAAAAAAAAAAATCCAGCCATAGAATGACCTAAAAGGATAAAGTGATTAATTTGTGGATTTTAAAGAGACTTGAAACAGATACAGATATTAGAACATGCCATATGTGCTTTAAAAAAACAAACCAACCAACCAACCAAATAAGTCTTAAGTATCATGATATGAAATCTACACAAAAGAGCCACACATCTCAAGACATTGATTACATCTGGCCAGCTGTAATTCATTAGATGTTTCTGATATGCACTTGGGAAAACAAGGAAAGCATCAGTAACTGTAGTGGGACAAGCTTGCCCAAAAGCTCTGGATTACGTCTGCCCTGCCCTAATGGTTTAGGTACACGCAAGGAAGAAACAAAAACCATAAATGAAATCTGAGCTTTACACCCTTGCAACAAAACTGGGCCAGGAAGTCGGAAGATGATAGCAAGCCAGGTAACATAAATGTCTTTGACAGGCCAACATGTCGAAGTAAAATTTAAAAATTCTTGCCGTAAGTGCAAGGTTTTAAACGTTTTCCTTCCTTAGTTACTGTAAAAAAAAACATCCCAGGGAGCTAACCCTGGGTTTCTGGAATCCTTTTAATATATTTAGCATATTATCAGATTTGTGGGAAAAACAGTCTTTCAAATCATAAAATCTTTGACCTATTAAACTTCTGTATTTTGGTAATAGAAACCACAGAAATATCACATTTCATAACTATGTTGAAATACCAGCACCAAAGAGTGAACACCTGCATCACAAAGACACTGCCCTATCTCATCCTCTAAATGTATTCTTGCTACTGTGTGTCTTTCAATTACACGGGCTTGAAACTGATTCACCATCTTCAAGGGAACCTCAGTCACCCCCACTTACTCTGGGGGGAAGCCGGCTGCAAGCATGCAAACTGGATTCCTTCAGGAAGAAATTCACCCGAAAGGCACACTCTGCAACACTCCTCTATCTGCTAATGACTGCTCCAGCCATACTGTAACATTAGTCCCAAGTAAAACGGCCAAAGCGCACACAGAAGGAATCCCACGTGCTCAGCATCAACGGCTCATCTCCACAGATCCGTTGTGCCTCGGTACTGGCTGCACTCCACATCTCAGCAGAGCACTTTGAAAGTCACGTACAACTTGTGAGCTCCTCACCCTTCCTCCTGCAGGACACCCAACAGTAAAGTTCTCTTCTTCATTAGATCCTGAAAGGCTTTGAACTCAGAGACCATTCTACTGCCCTTGATGGCAGCACTTCAAAAGATTACAAGCTATGGATTGGTGTTCCTTCTGAAACATCCTCCTCTAAATTTAACTGTGGCACGTGTAAGATCAGATATTGCGAAGAAGAGTACTTCCTACATGAACACCATGGCTGTGCAGCCCTCTTTTGGCAAGGCACAGTTGTGCGCATCCCCTCAGAAATGCAACCAAATGCTACCTTAGTATCTCATTTAATCACCCAGAATACACAAGTGTCTCGGTCCAGAATAGTTTCAAACTTCAGATGTTGGTGTGTCTCTTTGTTTTTTTTTGTCCAAGTTGCAAAATACAACAAAAGTTTACTATAAAGAACCACTTGGAAGGAGAGCTGATGCCTGCAAAGAGACCCAACTGCAATGCTTTACTGTAGGAATACATTTTATTCTAAACTTGTAAGAGTAGGGTTTGGGATTTGGGTTTTGTTTGGTTTTGTTGTTATTTTTGACTACTGCATAATCGTTGTCAGGGTCACCCGGTTTTCAGAATCCTTATCTTCTGACTAAATTTAATTTTTTTAATAGCACTACTACAACGTAGGAAATATTTTAAAATGAATGATTTACATATTCATTAAGATTGGAAAGGCAAAATCACTAACAGTTCTACAATCAAGGAACAAGTTATTTGTATTGAAATTACAAAGCAGTAAAAGGTTAAAGCTTTAGAAAATGAACAATTTCTTGGTGTCCAAATGCTCAAAAGGAGGATTCTCATATTGGATTTTTCTATATTGTCAAAGAAAAATCAAAATGGTCAAAATACAAAAATAAATTGCCATTTTCTCCAAACAGCAACAAAAGCATTAATTTAAATCCTTTGCTAGTTACTTGCAACTGTATGCTATAATTTGTACATTTTTCGCCTATGTATTTTATTACAGTCCACCTGACAGGTAATAACAGGGAAGAGAATGTAGTTTAAAGCAATTTGTAGTACTATTAATCAAGAGGGGTAAACTCACAATAATGAAGTAAACCAATGAAGGACAAAGGCTTTGCCACATGCTGTTATGTTTCTTGCATTTCAGGTTAAGATTTTTCACTCCAAGGATTTGTGATGTTATACTCCTTTCCTTCCAATAGAACTTATTTGTAAATTTTATGCTTGGCTTCCTAAAAATAACTTTATTCTGCTAATGTAGCAATGCAATGTAGAACACATGAACAAGCCACCCATTCCCAACATAACAGATTTCAAAGCACATGTAAAGCTCAGCAATGAAGCGTTGGGAGTTTTATTCACATGACAGGTGACAGCGTCCACATGAGTATAACAAAGGGCATAACAAAGTGTTTCAACTGAATCAAAAACTGCAGTTTCCCTTGGCTGGGAAACACCACCTGCATTCAGTGCCTTGACCACCTCATTCTCCCAGCTGTTTCATTTAGGAACATAAATCTCATGGCAGGTCTGAAACAGTTTCACTTCTATTAAAAGGATCCACGATGTCCACTAAGGCACCTTGAACTCAGGTATTCAGTAACACAAAAAGAGGACAGTCACCGCTTGAAAGGACACTTCAAAATCCGAAGGCCAAGTTTCTAAACCATCTAATACAACCACTGGACTTCCATGTATCGAGGGGGTGCTGCCAGGAGCTTAACCAACAGGAGAAATCAAGCCCATGGCTGTTTAGGAATGCCTTGCCCCTTGGGCCCTGAACCACCATCACCCTGCAGGATGCAGGGGCAGACCCTTTGCCCAGGGTGGATTTCTACAGCTTGAATATACGACATCCAAAGGAGTAAGAGGTTTGGAGGTTTACACAAAGCAGTCCCTAAATAAATTAAGGAATCATTCAAGGGGAAAGAAAAGGAAGAGTGAATCCTGCCAGATCCTCTTCTAACAACCAGTGACACGTTTCATTTTTAAAGACTGATGTTGCACCAGCCCTGTGTGAGTTACGTGCCCTTAAAGAAACACTTTACATACGAGAAGCCAGACATTTACAGCTAGCCCAAAACTGTAACAGTAATCAAAGTCTTTAGTCCAGTCACAATATTAAGTCTGATCAGTCAATTATTGTAGAGAAAATAAAAACTGTAACATAATACAACTAGCAAATACTACACACTCACACACTTGTATCTATCCATCTATCCCTTTCTCTAGTGTCGCACACGCCTTTCCACTGTCCCTTGGGGTCCTGGGATCAACAGAACATGGTCAGGGTCCAACGTTGTTCATCAGGAGTAGTAGGATGCTAATGGTGGGGATTGTTCTTTCTTCTCCCTAGAGTCCATCTGGTGTGATATCACACATTTCCAAAAATGTTCTACTTGCTGTTCTTTCTTCATTGGTCTGGCAAGTCCACATTACGGCCAAATAATTACATACACAGTGTGGTTTGCTCACGCTGCATATTTGTTCTTTCTTCTCTTTTCCCTGAAAACCCTAATTTTGCACAACTCTTTATGTTATATTTCTTAAAGGAACAACACTTGGCCACGGATGACTTGTTTATACCCATGGAACCTCTGGCAACTAAGATCATAGATCAATTAATTCTACACAAAATAACTACTTATTACTTACCAGCCGTTAGCTACAGAAATATATCAAAATCATTATAAACATAGGCAGTACACCACACAATTCTGCAAAGCTAGGCTATTATTTGACAGTTGCTGCTATGGCTAAAACAAAGCTTCAGATAAGGTAAGATAAGCCCAGAATAATCAAGCTCAGTAAGTCTTCACGCTAAGGCCTTGCAGAGTTACGACAAGTTACTAGAAATGACAACACTGTGTTTTATGTGGTTACAGGGCTATACCAGTAGCTAGCTTACTCTCCAGGGAGGGGGTAAATGTTGTCCTGAAACTCCTTAGGCATCAGATAAAATAAACTTTAAGCCTTTCAAATCCCTGGGAGAATATACTAACAGCCTGACACAAAATACCAGCTCTACTTAGAGCTTTCACTCACCACACAGTGGCCACTGCCCAATCCAATGTCATTCGTGTGTTAGGTGACCTTGGCTCTGGGGGAATGGGTGGAATTTAGGTGAGCCAAAGCTGCATTCAGATGGCTGTTTAGCTTAGCAGGACACAGAAGGCTCCAGCCATGCTCAGACATTGAGGAAACTTTAAAAGGAATTTATACTAGTAAGTTTTTAGCTTCTTTAAGATGAGTTGGTTGGTAAAGCATCAAGTTTTTTTGACCACCTTCTTACATACAGGTGTCTAAACTCTGATTATGTTCTAATTCAAGCTCCAAACCCAGCCTTCTAAATATAGTGTCAATGCACGCAATTTAGGAAGCTGATTTCCCTCAGGTCCTCATGTAGAAAGAAACAGACAGACTCCAAAGAGTAATTTTGATCATAAGAACTCCTACTTAATTACCATCAAATACAGCTAAAAAGAAAATACCACTTTTGTTCTGCAATTTATTTATTAAGAAACATATAAAAGTGACCACAAAGTGGAATAAAAATATTTAAACATTTTGAAGAAAAACAAAAGAAGCAAGTCAGACAAAAATTACCTAATAATTGGGAAGGAACTTTCATTTCCCATCCTTCAACATGCCATATAAAACAGCATCCTAAAGCAGTGAGAACAAGTACTGGATGCAATTACAGCTTCAGTATCTGTATTTCTCTTTTTCAGCCTATTCAAAGCACTAGATTGTGTCTTCCAGGAAGTGAAGTGCATATTCCTTAGTATAAGGGCAAATCCAGCTAGAGAGGGGAAAGAATGAAAGAAAGAAAAACTCAAACCAAGCAAAAAACCCAAGTAACACAGCTGCTTAGTCTTCAGTGAAGTATGCCTCCAGTCCCTCCAGTTCTGCATCAGCTGTTGTACTTGAAGAGGTGGGAGTTGAATTTGAATTCGAATTCATGCTTTCCTGACTATTATTTTTTTGTTGAGAGTTTCCTGAATTATTTAGTTCCTTCTTCAGTTCTCTACCACCACTTAATAGCCTTTGACTCTCTGTAAAATACTGATTAGGATGATTCAAAGAAAACCCAATGTCATCAACCTGCACATAAAAAGAAAGGAACACTGGGTTATTATACTTATTTCAAAAAGTCATTTTTTTCCACATTCAAGAACAACTTAATTAGCAATTTACTAAGTTTCAAATTTGTTGAAAAGCATCAGTTTGCAAATACTATACCAGTAAATATTAGTATGACACAGATTTACTTTCATTACAAAATTTCTTCCTTCATGTTGGAAATAAAACAACTGCTTTGGCATATTCAAACAATATTTCACAGTGTCTTTGCTGTAGTAAAGAAAAATAACATCCCAAAACATAAAAAACAGTGTAAGTAAAATAGCATGCCTTTACAGATGTAGGACAACTGAACTTATGCCTTAAAACAGCATCTCCCTACGCAAAAGTGGGACTGAGACAACTCTAGAGTGCAAGTGGCAGTAGAGAATACTACTAAAGGTTGTAACAACTGCACAATATAAATCTAGATCTTAAGTATCAGTGTGAAACTGTGACCAGAAATAGGTAGCTTCACCTCTTTCCCTGTTTTCTCCAGTGGCCAAAAACGCAATATTTAAAAGGCAGTAGGCTAAGACAGAAGCCCAACAGATCAAGCTCATCTCTGCTACACCAGTGCCAACATTAGCACCGTGAAACTGGATGTACAACCAGTACCAGAGAAAACAGAAAGCTAGCATAAGGTGCAGCACGTTTTTATTGCTCCTTTCTACTTAGCAGGCACATTCTTTCAGCTCTGTATTTATTTGATAAATGAACATTCGATTAATGCTCATCAAATTTCAAATAAACAAAACTTTCAGTTTTAGAAGGAAGTTATTCTGACATGCTCACCCTTAAATCTCAGTTATAACCTCTGTATCTCTTTTTGGGGGCTCAGAAGTTGGAAATGCTGACTATAAAAGGTGATTCCACCTCCTATCAGGCAATCTGCACCTTTTATCTGCCTGCCAGTTCAGATGACTACTACGAACATTTTAAGAAAAATACTGCTTTTAAAGTTGGAAAACGTCCCAAAGTTGGGATACCAGAAACCAAGGACGACTAAGAGCCATATACCAGTAATTCTCTGCTCCCACTGTCCTCCCTTTTTTCCAGAACGGTGGGGGCAATTCAAGCATTACAAGCAACTTTGCACACACACAGCATCTCACGAGGACATATACTGTGGCTGATTCAATATACCAAAATGCATCAGTTTAAGTTTCAGACGCTTGTGAAAAATCGTAATGCAGCAAATCAATGTGCATTTTAAATGGAACCTTGATTCAATGCATCCCCACCGTCTAGCTCAGCTCCATCAGAAAATGACAATATGTGTAACAAAATCTAATTCAGACATGAAAAAGACATTAGCAACTCTAGTAAGTGACCTTGCTTGAAAAAAATCTTAAAAATAAGTGACAGGCCTAGAATGCTAATTTGGCACTCAAAATAAAAGAAAGAAACCTGAAGCCACCACTGAATTTCATTTCAGTCTTATCTGGATGAGTTTCAGCCAGCCAGCTTTCATCCGCGCTCCAAATTCTATTATGTGGGAACTAAACTACTTTTTTACACCAAAAAGGCTTAAAAAGAAGCGATACAGTGAAAAGCTAGCTTTCCTAGAAGCAGCTCTTAATTAGTTCTATTTTTTTAACCTTAAAATCTCATTTTTCTTCAGACCAATTTAAGATTCACTTTTTAACTCTTAATTTTCTTCTAAACTCTTCTCTCACCAACAAACTGGAATAAGCTGGAGAAGCAGCTCATTGTGTGAATGGAACCTACAACCATGTTTTCAGAGGTGATTGACAGTATCTGCCTAAAAGCTCTTTACAGGTTGCAAATTGTAGTATGACTCCCATGTACCCTATTTTAATCAAAAGAATTCTGCACATTCATTTTATCACCTTTTTTGAGAGTCTCAAGAGAGAAAGGGGAAGTTTTGTTCATCATCTTCATATATGAACATAAACAATTCTGGTCTGCGTAATTTTTAACAAGGTTCTCTGCATAAAAGTATTCTGCTCTGGTTGGAAATACACAGGAAATCGCCACAAAAATGGAGGTGAAGCATACACAGATTTCCTGGCTTTTTTATGTGAGATTGCTCATGTTAATTCTTGTAAGTTTTACAATACTTTTAGGCAACGCAGCTAAAAACACATCAATTTTAAAAGCTGCATCATTAACTTAGCTGTAAGTTACCTGAAACTACCAAAAATAGAGACACTAGATTTCTCTAACAGCTTTATCCATTCACACCTGTAAATCCATCTGGAACTCACTATGCCCAAAGAAAAATGTGTCTTCTGTGCAGTCAAAAATTTAAGCTTATGACATGTATTGATCTAAGTGGAAAGGCCTGTCACTTTGGACAGAACTGTTTATTCCATCTAGTAGGTGATACCAACGCAAGACTTCTGTTCGGATTCAACACATTTTGCACATACTGGCCTTCTGTTTTCTCTCACTGAAGTTAGAGAGTTATCAACAGCAAAGCAGAAAGATGACTAAGTGCAAGCAGCTAAGACAGATATTTATATCACCACAAGACTGGAAAAAAAAATGCTTTTCTGGAATTTGCCATAGAGGAATGGAAAGTCAGCTTTCCTAGAATGCAACAGAACTTCAATGCTGTGCTGATTTATGCTTTGGTGAATGCTGACCTCAGGCGCTATAGTCATCTTCGAAAAATATTTCTACTGGCTTAGCCTTACACATGGCAGCTGTTATCTAATTTTCAAATTATACATAACTTTTAATTTCCTTCCAGAATATTGACATGTTTTATCATTTTCTAAGACTGCAAGACAAAGTGTTCCTCTCAAATTACAGCTGCCAAAACAACTCTGGATATGGGTTCAGAGTATACTTTTGCTATACATTCGCACATATAATTGCTGGAATTTTGGGGAGACAAAGAGTTCCACCTAATTCAAATGTGAAAACCAGCGAGAACAAAAAAGTCAACTGCAGATATCTCTGGGTGGGTCATCTCATCCTCATCTGTATCTTTAGCAAAGCTGTTCCATAGCCTGCTGTTTCCATATTTTGAGTTGGGAGAACAAAGATATAAGAAGGACTTTGCTCCACTGTTTTTTTCTTGATGCCAAGGAACCCTGAACAAATGCAAAAGCTGGTTCTTTGAATCAAGAAATCACATAAAGATTCACTATCTTACAATTCTGTAGAGGATCTTACTTTAATATTTTACTTTGCCTTTAACTAAGCAAATGGGAAAGCTCTGAGAATGTTCACCTTGATTTAAAAACTAATCGCACATGAAGCGAAAAAATATCAAGTGAAAATTAACAATATTAACTATGTAGGTGCTGGGAGATTAGAGTTTTAATGACACTTTTTAGGACTTTTTAATTTATTTTTTTAAGGTATATCTCAAAATATCAAACTTGCATAACAGGTTAAAAAGCACAAAAACAGGATAGTGGAAAAGTTAAACACCTTGAAATAGATAAAATTCAACAATATTGACATTTTCAGGAAGAAAGCATAACCTTTTAGTACATCTTGTAATGTTCAGGGTATACATCAATATATAAATGCAGAAAATTACAAAAGAGTATTTGAAATTATTGAAATGAAAACTAGCAAGGCAAGACAGCTAATGATGAATGTGAAAAACTGCAAATAGTCTCTGGACTTCACGCATGATTTCCAAGGTCTTCCTCAGGACAAAGATGGTGATTACAGTACAACCAGCAGCTACTTACATCATGCGTCAGCTCAAAGTACTTCTGACAGGCCAGTTGGTAATGCATGCCCTTCACCAATTCCAGGATCTATACAGAGGGAGAAAAACATAAAGGATTCAGAAGTAGCATGAGTACATCTTGTTTATACTTACCATGACAAGGTATTTCACAACAGTCTTGTATGGAACTTTGCAGCACAAGACGTCTTGCACATCTGTGTATCCTACTAATAACTGACGTTTAGACATACTATCATTCTTTAAAACTACCCTGGCTACATTAAAACCAAGATAAGAACCACAGGAAAACCTGGTTGTTAAAACATAATTTCAATACTCCTAACTTAAAGAATAAGTTCAATCTCTATTTTGGTAATATAATTGTGACAGTTATTGTCAAAGTGTTATATTGCAACATCTCTTTCATAATTGCAGACATAAATCTAGTAATTCAAGTGGCTGAAGCATGAAGCAATCAACGACACGATTTGTACTTTTATTTTCCACATTAGCAGTTCATGCAGATGCAGAATAAAATACTACCATGCTCCCATCAAGAAAATTTAATGCAAATCCTTTAGACAAGTATCTGTGAGAAGAGAATGTTTTTACCTTCAATCAGATTTGTCCTTTTTCAAATGAAGTTATTTCTAGTCAAGCTCAGCAGAATATGTGAGTGAATAGCCTGTTTTGAACACCTATTAGGAAAATCGTGCCATCTTTTGTAAATACAATTTGCTTCAGAATTCTACTTGAGGTAATCTCTTCTGTGTTGCATAAAGTCCCATTCTTATCAGCAGAATGCAATGCCGGTTGAAATTTTTTAAAGTTTCATCACTACCTCCCTCCTTTATATAATCCAAATGTATGCGCTTTCTGCTTATCAAACAGAGAAAATTGCTGGAATTAAGAGATAGCCTCAGCGGAAGGAAAAATAGTTTTCAAGAAATGTTAATTTCAAGCCCCTTTCCCAAGGCTGACCTTTCTGTCAAACACAGCAATACACTCCAGCTTAAGTCCTTGCTGTACTCATTATTGGATGCCACCTTGTATTTATTGACAGATGTATAAATAAATTACATTTGCTGAATGGATAAAAACAGCAACACACTGCCAAGAAAGTACTTAGTCGCATTGTTTCTCTGTAATAGCCCAACTGATTACATTTCTATCCCCCTCACCACCTCCTGTTAAATCTTCTGTAAAAGACCAAGGCCAAGGCCAACTAGGCAATCAAGTCTGAAATCGGGCACTATCTGTGTACATATATTTATTATTTTTTACCTTCTCCTTCCTGTGAAACTGACTGAAAAAATTAGCGTCACAATGAGTAGTTAAAGATTGAAAAAAACTCATCTATTCTAGACACTTCAATTACGTATCGCCTTATGTTTTCCTGCTTGCTCCTTACAATTAAATCTACACCACACAAAAGAGCTATGTCTATTTTTATGTAAATGCTAACCACGTTGTATGTATGTACTTTTTTAAAAAGTGTTTTTCACATAATTTGGAGTAATGATCAGAAGATCTGTATGTCTGTTGTTTTTTTAAAAGAAACTTTCATAACGTTCTGTAGCATTCAAACTTTTCTAACCTGAATTAGGTCATCTAATCTAGTTCATAAATACTTCAGGTTTTCTCAAAACTATTCTTCATTTAATCAAGATTATACGTAATATAAATTACATAAACAATAAGTTCTCTAAATTTAGGTGTAAATACATTTTAAGTCTCGGAACATTAAGTGAGCAAACAAAAACTTAAGTATGGACAAATTCTGAGTACAAACCCAAAAGTCTGAAAGCACCAAAGTTCTCTTGTAATTTAAGAGAACTTTCTGAAAAAGTCCATCAGTTAAAAGGCTAGTAGTCATTCTGCGGTTTAACTTTTGAATTGCAAACCACAGTTATAGCTGCTTTTTGTATCGATGCTGCTGCTATCCAACAATCCTGAAAAGCAGAAAAGACAAAGATTATCTAAACTAGCTTTTGATTTACTAACTCACAATGATGCACAGGATCTGAGTTCAAGCTGCTGTTGTCTTCTCTGACAGTTCACCAGAAAAATGAGGACTTTGAGTGACAGGTATCAGAAGCGGGACCGTTAACGGACACAGTCACAGATGATGACAGAACGAAGGGGCACTTATAAATAAATTGCAGTTTTGTAAGAGAGATTGTTCTGAGCAAACTTCTGAAACCATGCCCATTTAAGCCCTTGAGCCATCCTTGGGAAAATCTTGACCAACCTTTAAGGTCAAGAAGAGGACTTCCTTGAATCAATGCTGCTGACATATGAAAGCTGTAATGGTCATGTTATGAGAGCTGGCCTTGAAGGACTTTAAATTCTTTAAGAGCATCTACATTATTCTGCAGCAGCTTGATGTTTATTGCCCAGCTACACTGGAATTTCACCAAGCAATGACTGTCCCACTCCCTCCAGACTCCTTCCCAGACCTCTCAGAGACTGCTGTTAGGTCACCACACAGATTTTTCTGCTGTGCTACTATGAAGACATCCATCTTGGAAAACAGCTGTTAGAGGAACCTATACCAGCATTCTCCAGGGAAGTTTCGTAACTAGGTTTTCAAGGCGCTTCTCTTCCCCGACACTGACAGAGTGCTCCATAGGACAGAATGCCCCCCAGAACAAACCAGAAACTTTCGTCCTCTTTGTTACATTTGTTAGTGTACATGATTGCACTGGTAGCCATCATTTTACTCCTGCTCCTTTATCCTCTCTACCACAGCACCTCCTCAACTTTGGTTGGCCAATTTCAACCAAATTTGACAGGTACTGATGGCAAAGCCATACAATTCCTACATGTTGATTACAAGTTGTGGTTGGGCTGAAAAGCCAGACCAACATTTGCAGCTTGTTCAGGAAAAAGCAGTTATAACGCAGCTCCTACTCACCCCAAGAGACAGCCAGAAGGTAGCCAACCTAGCACCTATGTAACTTTGAACCAGCCACATCACAGGGGACCAGATTCACCTTCTGCATATATGATAGGGTTGAGGAATAAGGGGTACACTAAACATATCCAAACAAGAGTAGGCTTAGTACAGTAACTGGCTTTAACAGGGAACAAGTTGCTAAGAGAAGAAACAAAAAAAGTCATTTAAAATTGCAATAGAATGGAGCCAGCTAGACAGGAGTCCTCTGTGTGAGAGAAACTAACAATCCTCTATTTAAATAAAACAGAATTATAATTCATAATAAATATTATCTTTCCTACTACATTTGAGCACATAATGAAAGCAAGCTTGCAGCTGTTTTTCACTGGTGTTATCCAGAAACAGACTTCCACTCAAAACTACCTTCTTTCACAGCAGGAATATTTTGCCTCTACAGATATTAAGACACACATACTGGCCTTCTTTATTTTGCAAGTAAAGGTACATACTTAAGGACTCTTTTTCTTAGTTCTTATGTGCCTTTTCTTTCGCTGCCATCTGCAACTTGCTTTTCTAGTGTTGCTTTACTGACTACTAATGAGGTTAAGATGGTATTTGGCAGCTGTATGCAGCCACCTGCTTTATAGATCCTTGGCACTCAAAGCTAAGATGTTGCATAGCAGGATAGTCTGGGCTCTGTAATTATCCATTGTTATTTTCACTTACTCAAAGTTAGTTTGCTTTATCAGAAAATTGCAGAATTACCTTATCAACACGAAAATCTTTCTACTATAGATTCAGTTAAGTGTGACTGACTTCTAACTTCTTTCCCATTTCAAAGGTGACTGAAGGTACAACCGGTTGCAGCTGCTGGAACAAATCCAAACACATTCCAGCCTTCATCTGTTTCAGGCCAGTCTGTGACCACCGCAGCACACGTCCTGCCCAAGGCTCCCCAGTGCCCTTCACTTCCTGGTCAGTACAGCCATCTCTCCTTTTTGCTCCTTTCAGATACTTCTGAGTATTTAAAACCGATTTTGAAGGTTTCATTTTTATAATTTATACCCATATAGGACAATTTTCTGATATTTTAAGCTTGTTTTTCCCTCAGAGACTCACACTCACAGGCTAGAAAATCGTTGTTACAGCGTTGCCAGAGCTCCTGTTCCTTATATATTCTTTGACTTTGTAGACTTTTGTAGTGAAGAGTATTTGATCGCGCAGTGCTCAGCATTGCACATGCAATATTTAGGGCACCAGAACAGATCAATTTCTCCCCTGCAATTTGCCTCACAACTGTCAAACAACAAAACCTAATTGACCTAGAAGAAGGTATTTTATTCACTTCTCTTAAAAATACTTATATTTTTTCCTCCGTTTTTAATGTATAGGTTTTTCTAGCCTGAAGTTCTTATTTAATGTATGTCAGTAAGGAAAGCATTAAATACTTAACAAAAGAGTAAGTGAATGTCTGAATAAAAAGAATCTGTCAACATATGCCTACATTTGCTGCAGCAACCCCTGGCCAGCTTATTAAATGAAGACAGACATTAATTTAAACTGAGTTAATCATTTTAAAGGAAACAGCTGTAATGGTAGTTGGCTTTGTGTGGTTGTGGGCTATTTTTCAGAGGTTTATACCTCTGGTGTGAACACCAAAGGCAAAAAGGGTTAATGCACCTGAGTATTCCACTTCTCTGATTTCACAAAGCTTTCAAAGAGCGCTATAAAAATGTACATTTTATGATTACAAAATCTTCTGGCTATCTTTCAGCGACACATTTTCAGTTAACTGACAAATCCTGCATGAGTTTACAGGCATCTATTTTAAAAGACAGTCTTGTCTGGTTTTAGATATGATAGATAACCCACATTCCTCTGTTCCAAGGAAATGCTGAGTCAAAGCCTGGACTGTTATCTGGTATGAAAACAAGCATATGAAATACATCAAAATATATTTTTAAAAGTTAAAAATAAATAAAATTGAAGTACTTGCTTCATGTACATTCTAAGTTTGCATCATAACAGTTTCAAGAATGAGTTGAAACATTTTTATTTCACATCCTGTTTTTTTGTTTTCCTGTTTTCTCATCCTGAACTGTGCATTTAATCCCTTTGACCTTTTTTGTGTGCTTCTTTTCTCCTTCTTTCTCTTCTAAATAAAAATTTCATGAGTAGTTTAATACACCATAAATTGAAGCTGCTGAAGTGTGAAGACACAGCCCCTGATTCTGTCCACCCATTCCTGCCTTTTGAAAATGAACCTCATTCCTCCTCACCTTCCCCAGGTAAACCTATTGTTGGACAATTTTTTTTAATATACTTTACCATGTAGTCATAAGGCCAGTGTAAGGAAAGGAATGGAAACTCAACGGGCAGGGATGAACAGAGAGTAGAAGTGCCTTCCACACCAGCAGGGCCCATTTAGGCTAATGAACTGCTCCTGGAACTGATGTGTAAGATTTGACAAATGAATTTAAATACTCCTAAATTGAACACACTGAATTAATGTCATTTATCTCTTTAACAACAGTAAGAAAATACACATTTTAACTCTACTTTTCGTATTATTATTTGTACTAAAAGGCACATTTGACTTAGCTCTGGCAAGGGATGCCCAGAGAGGCTGTGGAGTCTCCATCCTTGGAGATACTGAAAACCCATCTGGACACAGTCCTGGGCAACCAGCTCTAGATGACCCTGCTACAAGCAGAGGTTGGACAAAATGAGTTCCAGGGGCATTTTCCAAATGTAGGTATTCTGTGATTCAATAATAAACACTCTCAATAGCACCTGACCGTACATTATAATTTTGTCCTTTTGGTGGTTAGAATATCAAATTCAAACTTCAAGAGATATGTTTTCTAGTTCAACTTTTAATAGTTTCTAACTTAATAAAACATCTACCTTATGTACCTTCAAATGTATTCTATGTATAATAAAATCCATCCACATACTCTAAGTCTTCAGTATTCTCATGGTCTTTTATTATCAACAAGGTTAGCTGTGCTTCTCACCAAATTTCGGCATCTTTCAGTATTCTCTCAAGTTTTCTTTTCCTAGGCTAATTTTTTGTTTTACTGTCACAAACCCATCCATCAGTACAACAATTCAACATTTACACTTTTTTTTACTAGTACTTATATCAGACTTTTTAACAGCCCACGCTTATTTAATCACATACAGCTTTTTAAACGTTACAATCTCACATGACAATAGCCTGATATATCCTTCTTATTTCTAATATTTGTTTCAATTTTTCAGCAATAAACTGAAGATTAGGAAAATTTAGTAGGCTGAAATACTGTAACTCAAATTTTTAAAAGAATTAGTTTTAAGTAATGGCATGTTAAGATGTTGTAAGCTACCTTAAGATATGAAGCCACATCATGTCAATACTCTGTGGTATTCTACTCACTGATGGTGTCAGTTCTACTAACACTGCAGCACCAATAAACACAGACTAAAAGAGTCACTGTGTTGATCAAGAGACATAAATCAGAGTGATCAGAATAGGTGGGAGCTTTAATATCAGAAAAGAAGGCTTAATATTGGCTGGTTACCTTTGTATTTGTAGCCGTTCAGCTTATGTGCAAAAGTAGTCCTAGTGAAATCAATAATGTTCATACTTGAAAAATAACCAAATTACAAGACAATTAAACAAGGCACACATTTTAGCTGAGAAACTATAAAAATATCATGTCAAAATACAGGGTCTAGAGAGTAAGTCAGAGAAAGTATAACCTCAGATAAAACAGGGGAGACACACAACTATTATTCCCTAAATAATGGAAAGGCTGAGCACTGTTGCCTATCGATAAATGTTCCCCATCCATAGAAAAATATGTGGAAACCTTCAGCACTCGTATTTACACAAATCTACACCAGACTGCCACAAAGATTTATTTTCACTATGAAGTTCCCTTGACTAATCTTACTTTCAAGACTTTTACACTGTCCACTTGGAAAGGTTTAACCATTTTAAAGCATTAAGGGGTTTTGATGTAGTGAAGACAAGAACACCTGAGAGATTCTGGATAGTGAATTAGGAGTCTTAACCCACCACTCGAGAAACCTGAATGACGTACAATTTCTAGATTAAAGGTATAATGCTTTTTTTAAAATTTCTTGGCAACAAATGTGTAAGGGTACCCTGTTTTAAGATTTGAGTTTTAAGTAGTTAATTTATTGGGGAAAGAATTCCACCACCACAAAAATCTACAAAATCTGTATTCTAAGTAAAAATATGAATTTTGTGCAAAGAGGTAAATTAATAAATATGAAGTGCATACGATATCATCAATTAAATATTTACTATAGTCATAAGTCAAAAAAAGACAAGATTTAAAATTAGAATTGCTGAAAGAAATTTTAAGGAACTTTGATGTACCAAAGTTCACTGTAATAATCAAATGAGTATCACAGGAGGTTTGTCTATATCAAGAACGGTTCTTGTATTTTTCTTTCTGTTTTTTGTATTTCCACAAAACATACTGACTTAATATAAGATCTCTTATTTAATCTCTTAACTAATAAAAGATCTCTTATTTAAACAGCATTTGTTCTTATTTAATCAGAGCTTACAAAAGCACTACCATGGATGGCTAATGTTAGGGCAAAATTCTTCAGCTGCAAGGAAAAATATTTTTAGAACAATTTAGGAATGATCTAAAATTTCTCATATTAGATCATCAGGAGGGAGAGTGGGGTGTGGTGGGGTTTTTTTTTCCCCACTGTGGTGGGTTTGTATTTTTTATTCATGAAAACATATAGCTGTACCAGAGGCCCAGGCACAGATTAGCTTATTTATTTCCATCTCTTTGAAGACTCTCCAATCCCCCAAAACACTAAGTTTGTCAGAGAACACTGGCCAAAGTTCAATGACTCAAGCAAAATCTTTAATTTAATCCAATTATGGGAAAAAGCGGCTTTTTAAATTAAGAGAACAATTCTACTAGAAAGAACATTCTTTCTTCTGAAGTTATCTACTGCTCATTTACATAAGCATTTCTCCCTAAAGAAAAATCAGTAATTGGAGCAAAAGCAAAAAGAATTAGTCTAGACTCTCTGTTTCTCCTGACTGTAGAACCAGAAATTTTTACTACCCCTTGCTTTGGCTATTGTGAGAGCAGTGAAATAGGAATAAGGCCATTTCTCCAACAAAGCTCTCAGAAACAAATAATAGATACTTTGAAATAACTCAAATTCAAAGCATATCATATCTGGTTTTCTATTTGAGATATGTAAGCAACACATTATAGTGCACTTAGTACAGCACCACAATGGATGTATTTACCTTAACTTATGCTTTTATCTTTATATTCTTCAAATTGATTAGCTGTTGTCAAACCTGGTTTCATAAAGATTTTACTTTTTATGTCCTCTTAATGAACACAATATATTCAGGACTAAGCCATGTTTTTTTGTGTGACACACAGCACAAACATCATTGAAGAGAAACACATAAAATATCAAAAGAGCATTGTCCTATGACAACCCCCAGGACTCTCATCAGAAAAAAAAAAAGTCTTCAAGATTAATCACCAGGACCTTGATGAGTATTTTACATTGTTGTGAACAAATGGAAGGGAAACAACTTCAAACACTCACAGTTCTGATCCAGATGACCGCATATGAACTGGAGATAATAAGGGTTCAACAGACAGCTATGAATGCAAACCTCCAGGCACTGCTGATAGAAACATGTGCTAAGTCTCCAACAAACTTTTGAAATTTGGACAGCAAACCTGACCAGATTCTAGAATTAGATCTCTGCATAGTGACTGAATCCTTGGATTCCACAATGAAGTGGCCTGATACACAACTGTCTTGGATTTTTTTGTGCAGTAGGACCATTCTTGCTGAAGAGAATTATCGGAGCAAAAGCACAGAACAGCTTTCCCAGTTAGGGAAGCTGACAACAGTCCCACAACTTTCTTGTTAGATTCCAAGACGGACATTTCAATTTTGGATTGTTCCACTCATAGAAAGATGATTTCTAAGATACCATTCCACACTGCTTGCAATCCATTAAATACTTAAGTCTATGTAGTCATACGTATGTTTGGTTTCATTGCTTAGTGCACTACTTTCACAGATCTTGTAGTGTTTTATTTTGCTGATACAAAACTTGGTAGTGATATAACATCTGCTGTAAGCAGGGAGGGCCAAAAGGATGAATTGATTCAGGAACAGGTGGTGTGTGTTACCTTTCAATGTGATTTCCAGAATGCTGTAATTTGCCCTCAACAAGGACTGCAAGTCTTGAGCTTTCATTTGAACTCCTTAAAACAAGTCCTTAGCTGCAGAGAGAAGCATGCATCACCACTAATAACCTGGAAAGCAGAAGTTTACTGTTCACACGATCTGACACCTGTTACCACTGCAGGGAGTCTCATAACTCCCACAGAATCACCCATCAAGAAGTAAGTTGGGAAACAGCTGAGTGAGTAACAGTTGGTTCAAGTTACTTTTGCACAGGTTTCATATACAGGCTTGTAAAACATCCAAAACTGAATTTTCAAATTGTCAAGCATGAACCTGCTAGCTAGCTGCAACTGGTATGGGCTGGTTGTGAATTTTGATAACGTTTGGCCTAAACAAAAGTGACATGTTCTGATCTTCTCATTGGTAAAGAGACATGACACAGAACTACCAGTTAGGATCCTGGCCACAGGTTTTGCAGATAACACTATTTAGATGAAGAAAATTGGGGGCTTGGGAGCCCACAAAGATGAGGGTTAAGATCCTGGGAAGTTGAGGATGGTCCTGGAGATCAGTGATGCATGGAGATGAAAGCTGGGGAACGTCCTGGGACCACAGTTTGTAATGCCTGAGACTAATTGTCAGTAGCTGCAAAGCAGGTATTGACGTGACTTTCTGTCCCATCCTCCCAGACCAGCAGTGATTCCCTTGCTGGGAAGGAAAGTTGAGACCTCAGTAAACACACCACCAGGGTGGGGAGCAAGAGATGGACTGTGAGACAATCAAGCAGGGGTATAGTTCTAATACCTTTGACGCTTAAAAAAAAAAAAACAAAAACAAAAAACCAAATACCCAAACCCATATCCAGATCCACTACAGTGACACCTGTGACACCATCACACACATTTCTTGATGATTCAACTACTTTGCACACTGTCTTTCATTAAGTGGACATGAGACTCCCACTCACTGCAGACAGCTGAGAGTCCTAGGAAACTGATGTAAAGCACCTGCTCCTTTTGCATTTACTGTCCTCTGCATGTGGGCACTTGAGTGTCCCTTCAGTCCAGAAAAACACATTTATCTCTACCATAAACCAGGCAGAAAGAACTAAAAAAAATGTAGGTATGTACATGGATCTGGTTTTGACAACACAGAAGGGAGATTTCCACTTTTTGATAACCTACTTGTCTAGAGCATATAGATCAAGAGAAGACACTAAACGAAGTCACATTTGAAGACAGCATGAGAATTTTGGAACAAAGCAAGGAACAAGCATAAGAGGCCGTGAGCTCCCGGAAAGAGATATCATTTATTAAAATACATAGCTGAAAGGTCAAGCTCTGAATCATTCATTAAAAATAGGGATCTGCCAGGTTGAAAGAAGCTCTCATTTGATCTGGAGTTAACAGGAGGTCTAACAGACTCAAAGGGTACGTGGTCTGAGCTAATGTCAATCTTGAGGCCCAGATACTGGAAAAGCAATTACATCAGGGGCCTTGAAAGATTAACAAACCATCCACCCTTAATAACCATTCACTAAGCTAATGGAAAAACATTTCTGATACTCAACAACTACCACTACCATCACGAATGTTATTGGACCATGGAAATGTAGCGACGAGAATTGGTACCAATAAGATCTATATGAGAACTTGGGAGACAAACACGAAACAATCCTCTTCCTCCTCCTTTTACTGAATATCTCAAAGACTGCTTGACGTAAAAGATCAATTTCTGAAAACCCAGTCACAGCCAACTTTTTTTTTTTTTTCCTTATTATTATTAGCTTTTGGGCAGAGGTGTTTTGGTTTGGGCTTCTTTTGTTTTAACACTAGCAGTGGCCACTGCAGAGCCCTATACCCTGACTGCACTTAAACTGACACCACAAAATTCTCAGACAGCAGAGTGTTCATTTCCAGGCAAAGATAATGCTGATGACAGTTTTTCTTAGTCACTTTTGATAAGAAGATGTAAGATTCCTAGTGAATCCCAATCCTACTTTACAAGGGGGGAAAAAACCCACCACAAAACCACATATACACACAAAAAAACTAGAACCAAATTCACATCAAGTAAGGAACCATGTTAAATATAAAGATACCACCCCACGGTGCAAATTCACTGAAGAAATAACCTCTACTAAATCCTACTCGCATACCGCAAGGCGGCTAAAACAGTAAATCCTCACCAATCTTTCCAATGATTAGCAGGATAAAAATCTCAGAGCAGCATCAATTTTTGATGCATATAAAAAGGAAAAAAGCCAAAGGAAACTATCTCCAGTGCCTGTCAGATATATGGAAGACAGTCAAATGCTTATTTATATGAACCACAAGAAATGAAGAACAAAACAAAACAAAAAAAAAAAGGGAAGGGAAGGAAAAAAAATAAAAAAATTCCTAGGAAAAAGTCTGGGTATTTCAAGAATTTTTCAAGAATGATTATGAGTGAACAATAAACACTTTAAAACTATTTTCTTTTAATGTGTATCATAATTATTCCTTCCAAGAGAGACTACTTTAAGTAGAACTTTCCCATTCTTTTCAATGCACTATTGATGCCTGACAAGCAATGGTAACACTCCACATGAACTAAAGACAACAACTTGATTTAAGTTTTTCAGGCAGTTAATATACACAACTTTTTGCTGAACTGTCTCAGCTTAACTCTAACACACACATCTCTCTCCAATGAAGATGATGGCATCCTTTTATAGTCTTAACCTCTTGCAAGAGCAAGCAATAAGTTAGTCCTTCAGTATACATGTCAAAAGTTCCAATTTCTGCACTGCCCTTGCTATATACGATAGGTTTTCAATTTAATGTTTCCTTTTAAAAAGCTGCTACAAATCTCTGCTTAATTTCACTAGAAATTTCATGTTCTTCCATTGTTTAGGGGAAGTTAACGCAACAGATGATTAAGAATGTATGTTTTTTAGAAGTTTATTATAGAAAACAGTTACTTATGTCTACTGACTAGATAGTAGTCTTCCACAAGTCACTGCAAGAATAAAAATGAATTCTCTAAAATATTGCCAGATTAATTTAAACTACTTTTTTTATCACAGTAAAACCAAGTAAACCAAAATTCTGCATTGCATTCACTATAGTAATAAACTAACTCATAATATTAAGCAATAAAAGTTGATGACAATAAGCAACACATCCGTTGGGAGTACTGAAGCCAGAAAGCCAAGATTCTGGTTTAAACCTTTTATAAGATGAGATACTTCACAATACATACTGACAAACTGCATATAGCATTCCTATACAAATAGAAAGTAAAATTGATAAATAGTGCCTTATTAATGAAAGCACCAAACAAAATATGCCTTACCTGAGTTATTCCACTGGGAGAGATCTTGTAAGACTGCAGCTTCTGCTTCAATAGCTCGGGATCACTGTGGCGGAATGGGCACCCTGACAGTAAAAAACAAGCAAGCTCGCAAACAAGGCTGTTTACCCAGGAGTTAGCACAGTAAGGCACTCAAGAGACCATCTAAGCTGTTCCTAATTGTCTAACAGCTTATTAATAAGAAAGTTAATTGCCCATGTGTACCATTGCTTACTTTACTTTTTTTTTTTCTTTAAAAATAATTACTCCACTGCATGATTATCAGGGCACCACGGGCTCAAAAGTTACATAAAATATCCCAATATAACCAGGCCACAGTTCTCATTCACTGACAGGGAAAGAGTTTTAGTTAGTTTCTTACTAACAATGATAGCACCGATACATTTAATAGCTGGGAAAAAAAAACAGGAAAGGATAAATAATAAGTGCCAACTGGTCTTTAAAGCATAGTCTTTTGTAAAAATACTACCTTAGAGATATCTTAGAAAGCTCCACCACCTTAAATAAGAGTGGGGTTTCTTTGTCCCAGAATTAGTTTTGAAACGCAACTGAATGAATGACTAGAATACCAATGGTGAAGCCAGTGCAGGTTATTCATGTTAGCTGCACAGAGACAGGAAGTTTTAAATTACTCTAGCAAACTTCAGAATTTTTATATGATTGGATTTGTATCGCAAAACACCCCTAACTGGTCACTTTTAAAAGCATCGATACATCTAAATTCTCCTTGCACTGCATGACACAATGTACATAAAACCAGAAGCTATCAAGTGTGATCCTAAGAGAACAGTGCAAGACCACTGTGGCTTTGAAATTAAATAGAAAATTTAAGAGACTACAGAAGGGAGTAACTTCTCTCACCAAATGTTTTCCCTCTTTTTAATCTTTTTATTTTTCTTTTTTTTTTAAAAGGAACTCACCATGATAATCCCCTTGACTTGGTGGATTGGACATGATAATCTTCATGCAGCTGTATGGGGTATAATCAGTCCTCTTTCCTTCTTTTCCATAGTTGTGGCGAATGCTGTAAGCATATCCTTTGTCAAACTAAAAAATAAAAAATAAATTCTTACATAGTGTGCAAGTGATTCTATCTGCTCTGCAAACAGAAATACTGCATACCAAAATAAATCTTCCAAACATATTCGAACTGAGAAAAATAAAAATCGAGTTACTTGCTGCTAGCTTTGGCTTGGATATGCACATGTACATGTTTTACAAACACATCAGCAAGAGAAGTGTATAACTGCATTGATTTAAGGTCTTTTCAGCTGATGCAGTAACCACATGGTTTAAAGACAAAATTTTGAACCCCACAATGTTAGTAAATGGAGGAAAACATCACAATTTAAAATCTTTCATAAATGTCCATAAATTGATTGCTTTATCAGAGCAAAATGTAGATTTCTTTACTCAGGTTCACATTCATGTTCTCCCAAAGCATAATGCTTTACCTATACGTTGTTCCAGCACTGAAGTTTAACTTCCATTAGATTCGAAAAGGGAGTATACTTCACTTGTACAAAAGTGAAAGATTTTAGCAAATCTCTTTTGTCTGCTGACAGACTACCAACTTCTCCAATAAAATGAAATCTTCTTAAGTAATAGATATAAACAAAGATTTATCTTGGCAGTTGAGTACAGTGCTAGCAATATATAATTTTAGTTAAGTCCTGTGGAGAACATTCAATGACATGAGTTCATGTTATTTTATATGTGGCAACAAGTGACACAAAAATCTGTAGTAGAATCAGGTAATTTAACACACAAATTCCATTACCTTAGCTACTGTGAGACATCAAGGAACATTTTTTCAAATACCGTACTTCTAGTTCCAAAAAAACCCCCAAATAGAATAAAATAATAACACATCATATTTAGAATTACACATCCTCATCTCTCTTCTAAACAAGACTATGACAGCACATAAAAGAACTGTGCTCTTGCTCAATTCAAAATTTTAGCATTAACTGTACGTAAAGTTCTGTGTCCGAATTAAATATAAACAACTCCCATAAGACTTTGGTTTGTTCTCAAAAACCACTTCGAAATAATTTTTTACTCTGATATTTTACTAATATAAAACAATGTAATATACTGAGAAAAATCATTCAAGGATACAACTGGTAACTGTACAACTTCAAGGATACTCTCATTTCTAACGATAAAAGTATTTCCCTGTTTGGCCTGTAGACATCCAAATAGTAATTCAGAATATGCATATACCTATGAAATACTTTGACATGCTAAAACGTATCTAAAGTAAAACAGAAAAGTAAGTATATTTTTGTGTATAAAAATATACACAACCTTTGAGAATAAAATCCTAGATTTCACCTGATTCAAAGGGTAAAAAAGAAACTTCATCAAGATGCTGGTCATAATCAAGAGGATGTATCAAGAAGACTAATACTCAGCACTCCTTCCACATAAGGCTTAAGACAACCAAAGCTCCAAACAAACACTGACTAATTAATCATTATTTTGCATGTGACAGAGTGACTTTATTTTAAAAGTTAAAAAAAAAAAGAAAAAGAGAAAACCAAGATAGCATTGTGTTTTCCAGCATAGCCACAGGCAGGATTCAGCACGCAGGAATATTCCTGTCTAGTCTACCCTTTTGCCCAGGAGAAAAAAGAACTGGTTGGTTGAATAGTAAATGAAAACTATTTTTGCTCGCAACAGAGAGCTTACCAACTCTTCTTTAGAAAAAAAAGAGTACAAGTGCATGAGGATCCGCTATAGGCGCGTGCATGTACTTGGAAGGGATGAGGGAACAGGGACCCCCCTGCCACAGCAGGGCAAGCAGCAGCTCCTGGCTGAGTCCTGCTGTTGCTCCTGTGGGAGCTGCAAATGGTGTATTTACTCCTGAAAAAGAGCAAACATCAAAGACAAAGATAGGTGTATTTTAATTCGTAACCTCTGAGTGAACCTGTTAACCTGAAGATGGCAGTCTGTGATCCTAGAGCCACCTATTCTTCCATCCAGAAACTATGGAACCTTTCCTCTTTCTTTGCAAAAGATGAATGAATGCATATTTCATTTGCTTAACAAAGGATATGGGAGCAAGCAGTTCGATTTAATTATGGGTTTATGAAAGAGAGGTCCTGCTAGATTAACCTGATCTCCTTCTATGACAAGGTGACCCACTTAGTGGATGAGGGAAAGGCTATGGATATTGTCTACCTGGACTTTAGTAAAGCCTTTGACACTGTTTCCCACAGCATCCTCCTGGAGAAACTGGCTGCACATGGGTTGGATGGACATACATTTCACTGGGCAAAAATCTGGATGGATGGCCAGTCCCAAAGAGTTGTGGTGAATGCAGTTACATACAGTTGGCGGCCAGTCACAAGTGCTGTTCCTCAGGGCTCAGTACTGGGGCCAGTTCTCTTTAACATCTTTATCAATGCTTGAGTGCAGCCAACAGCAAGTTGTACAGGAATGTTCATCTGCTTGAGAGAAGGAAGCCTCTACAGAGAGATCTGGACAGGCTGGATTGATGGGCCAAGACCAACTATATGAGGTTCAACAAAGCTAAGGGTCGGGCCTACTCATGGGTCACAACATCAGGCAACGCTACAGGCTTGGGGAAGAGTGGCTGGAAAGCTACCCAGTGGAAACAGACCTGGAGGCAATGAAGGTGGTGAAGGGTCTGGAGCACAAGTCTTATGAGGAGCAGCTGAAAGAACTCAGGTTGTTTACCCTGGAGAAAAGGAGAGACCTTATCCCTCTCTAGAACTACCTGAAAAGAGGTTGTAGCCAGGTAGGTGTTGGTCTCTTCTCCCAAGCAATAAGACAAGAGGACAATGGCCTCAAGCTGTGCACCATGGAAGGTTTAGATTGGAGATTAGGAAAAATTTCTTCACTGAAAGGATTGTCAAGCACTAGAACAGGCTGCCCAGGGAAGTGGTTGAGTCACCACCTCTGGAAGGATGTAAAAGACTTGTAGATGTGGTGCTTTGGAACATGGTTTAGTGGTTGGACTTGGCAGTGCTAGGTTAACAGCTGGACTTGATCTTAAAGGTCTTTTCCAACTTAAACAATTCTATAGCTCTATGAAATGATTTAATTTTTTTAAGATAAAATCAAATCTTGAATGCTTGAAGATGTATTGTTTAGTTTGCCAGAAAATTAACACCACTTTTCTAATACACAGACACACACACACAGAATCACAGAGGTTGGAAGGGACCTCAAAAGATCATCTAGTCCAACCCTCCCCGCCAAGGCAGGGCCACCTAGAGCACATCACTCAGGAACACATCCAGTTGGGTTTTGAATGTCTCCAGAGAAGGAGACTCCACAACCTCTCTGGGCAGCCTGTGCCAGTGCTCTGTCACCCTCACAGTGAAAAAGTTTTTCCTCATGTTAACCCAGAACCTCCTATGCTCCAGCTTGAACCCGTTGCCCCTTGTCCTATCGCTTAGTGAGGCCGAGAAGAGCCTGGGACCATCTTCCCGACACTCACCCTTAACATATTTATAAACATTAATGAGGTCACCCCTCAGCCTCCTCTTCTCCAAGCTAAAGAGACCCAGCTCCTTCAGCCTT
>VWZZ01001029.1:109131-120277 GCA_013399095.1 Psophia crepitans | reverse complement strand
TGTTGAATAGCACCGATCCCAGCACCGACCCCTGAGGGACTCCACTAGTTACAGGCCTCCAACTAGATTCGGCCCCATTGACCACAACTCTCTGACTTCTGCATAGTTCTGTATGCTAAAATCTTGAGCTGTACTTTTCACTTCACTTGCCTCAATGCTCACAGAAATTATTTTTACTGAGTTACTATTTTATGCTGAAAAGCAGCTTGTGCAGTAAATAGAAACAACAGCTACATAATAACACAACATGGGCTCAGGGCAGGTTGGATATTTTCTCATTGCTTTCTTGTAACCTTGTCTGGATCTCAGTTTTAGCATTAGCAGATGGCAGAGAAGAATAATACAACTACATGGTGCAAGTAACTGAAGCGTGTAACTGCACGTGTGTTAAGAGCTATCTCATCGTTGTGATTCAGCATTTTTCATCATTGATAAAAGAAACAGGATTTTAGCAGGGCCAAAATCCAACGGGTTGTGTGGTCATCCTCAGTGGGAAGAAACCATGAATTGCGGCACTTCTTTTCAGAAAACACATCCTGCGGAACTGCCCTCTCTTGTACATTGCGGACGAACGCAATGATCAGACTCACTCTTTCCCAAGATCAAAACTCTAACATGTGCACAAATTAAAAAAACTCTCAGGAGCAATCCCTTTTTTCAGCAAAAACACCAAGGTATAAGTACACGTTTGAAACGTGCAGAAATGAGAAGGCAGAGGTAGGGAACTCTGCCCTCTGATTTACTCTAACCCCCAAATTGAAGTGGGAGGATTTTCACAGTTCCTTGACCAAAATAAAACAAATTATGTGCAGCACACATCATACATGTAGGTGTTTGCAGGGTCATTCTAATTGCTTATAAATTGCTTGGGTTTAAACTATTTCAGAGGAACAGCTTAAAAACCTGTAAAACTACTATTATAGTATATTCTAAATGCAATCTACCATCAGGTCATTATGGCAAATCACTGTAAAAGGTGAAAACTCAAATTAAGTGATTTGAAAAAACACTCTTTTGGTGATGGTCCTCTAAGAACTTTCAAGGTTTCTATGAATGAACTGCTCAACAATAACAATGCTGCACGAGTTGCTACATTTACTTTATCTTCTGCCTGCCAACTTCCACTGAGACAAAAGAAATTCAGGAATACACAGACAAAAAATTCTTCTATTACAACTGAGTATTCACACACATCACATCACAGTCTGTGCTAAATATCAATGGAAACTTAATGCAAAAGTTACAACAAAATAGCAACGTCAAAGCAACATCATTATACTACTGAGTATCTACATGTACTGGGTCACCTACTTTTGGTAATCCTCAAGAGCAGGAATTCTCTGCAACCTTTTAGCAGTATGGCCCACTTCTCAACTATCTCAGTTATTTTTCCTCTATTTAGCTATCTGAGCTTTCCAAAATCTGCAAGGCATTTGTAATTTATGTGTCAGATGGGCCATGGCTTTGGTGTGGGAGAAACAGATCAAGAAATAAGTCTCGTTTAAGCAATGAACTGGTTCACACTGAAATCAAGAAGCTAAAGCAAAGTCAACTCCTTCACAACATCTCTGTCAAAATCTGTCACTTTGATGTTGGAATGTGCAAATCTTGGTATTAGCACCAGTGTGCATTTTTGTTTTAAAAGACTGCAAGTCAACTATCTGTGCTTTAATTTGATCGCTGAAGATATAAAAGTTCTTGAGAACTTTTTTTTTCAGGCGTGGCTGTAGGATGCATATGATGCCTAGTGTGAAGTGCACTGCTGATCATGTGCGGGTAGTTTTGAGTTTTTATGCAACTCTATTTGTTGTAATGAAGTGAGGTATCTAGTCTATGGTACTGAATGTAATAATGATGATCCTGGGTATCCAGGGGAGTGCCTCTGTGCTCAGAGAGGTTGTGGAGGCCCCTTCCCTGGAAGTGTTCAGGGCCAGGTTGGATGGGGCTTTGGGCAACCTGGTCTAGTGTAGGGTGTCCCTGCCCATGGCAGGGAGGTTGGAACTAGATGATCCTTGAGGTCCCTTCCAACCCTAACGATTCTATGATTCCAGAACCGGTGACACTGAGGCTTTCTTAGACCTCTTCTCCCTATAAGAAACTAAGCTCTTAGCACTGATCAGTAGGACTAAACCACTAGTTCAAAGACAAAATCCAGGAGGCTGGGGGACAATTCACTGGGTACGGATGAGTGTACTGTAGCAAGGAACTTACCTTTTGCTTTTATGTGGTACATTCACATGATTATCAGACTAACGCAGAGTAATTTGCCTTGTAATTGTTAAGACACACATACTGCATGAGACAACCTTCACTAGAAGACATACAAGTTATAAATTAAGGTATAAGTAAGGTATACATAAAAAGGTCTATTAAAAAAAATATATATACACATTTGCAACTGGTATAGCCTAATACCAGGTTACTATGTTCCACATAGGAATTTAAAGAAACATTATTTTCAGTAAATTCTGATCACATAAAATGCACACAAGATCTTTGGATATGGAATGAGGATGAACATCAGATGAACCATTTGGCAGGTATATGCTTTCCTTTGAAGAAAAGCTTTTATAGAACAAAGCAAGGAAAGATAAGTCACATGTGCCTCAAAATTACCAATCTGATACAACTGAAGAGACTTTCAAAAGAGGATGCTAACAAACAACATTTCCAAGGCATTCCAGCCACTGCAGAATCAATATCATGTCATCACTGAGAGTTACTTTCCTTATATCACTCGTCATATTTGCAGATTACTATCTGGAAACAGAACTAGGTCCTCCATAAATTTTGTCATCAATTATGATATTCAGTGTGTGTATTAGGATGGAAAATAATTTGCTGACACGTCTTCCAAGCCCTGCGTGCTCAAGTCCACAGATCTGCAAAACTTTCATGTTTCAGTTTAACTACTTTTATAAACACATCTAAGTTTTTATGCATCTATTCCTTACAGTGCTGGGAGATTTATTTACTTAAAAGTCTAACAACTAAGCAAAATGACTGCAGTAATTTTGTCTAGCTTCTTGGCTGACCACCAGCTTACTTCCAGCTCTGCAAAATTCAAAGAAGTAATCGTTCAACACCTTTTTTTTAAACTGTCTTTGGGTAATTTCCTGTCTAAAATTGTTGAACCTGTACAGATAACAGCTTCAAATTCATAAATTTATCACACAAACTTGCGTATCTTCTGAAATAATTGGTTCCCTTTTCATCCATTTCCTAGGCAGTCGCTCAAATCATTACTGTTGACACTGCTTAGTTGGCGTATTTTTTTCCAAGCAACTTTTTTTTTTTTTAAACTCACTCTTAAAATAACCTCAACTTGAAGTTGTCTTTTCCCAAGCATGGTTGTCATTTAGGAGCACAAATAAATGCTCCTCCATCTGCCAATGACAAAAAGTTTCCATTTATCCTAAATTCTCAACCTGTAGCACCATTTCTATGCTTTAAGGTACAGATGAGAGCATCGGCTAAAACTGAGCTGGAAAATTCTAATATGTTGTGCAGCAATCAGTACTAACCCATTCACAGCAAGTACAAAAACCTTCCTCCCCCCGATTTCAGGTTTTCAAAACCACATGAGGCAAGAACTGTTTTGCCCTGGAGATGGCTCCATCTACCACACGGAAATCAGAAGAGTTTTGATCAGACAGATTCCTTGTTATACTACCCACATGCGTGTAAATTGCGTGGCTGATGAAGTGGTTTTTGGACTACCTCAGACCACTCATGCAAAAATATGACAATGTAGGCTTTTATTTACCGCAGTCTAAGCTTGCCTTAATGTAACTTCACTAAGTATACAATTTATGTACACTATTTCTCCACACAGGTACATGGACAAAGACTTTGAACCAGGAAAAGTACAAAATAACCCACAGCAGGTTGTCTTCTGACTCAAGACACTGCATAACACATCTTAAAGCCATCTCCTGTAAAACATGATTTTTCTTAGGCACATGTTAGATCATATAGGAAAGATTTTATTAGCTACTTCAAGACATTGCAATTTTTCTTTCTGTCCTTAAGTTATCAGTACCTTTTGGGGTTTTTTCGTCTGCTAATGTTTCACGTGCATTATACTGAAAAAATTCAGAAGATGCATTTCAAAACGTATGGTCAAAGAAGAAACATTTCAATTCAAATTCGATTCTTTGGAGCAAACAATGAAGGAGTTGCTTTCAAACACACTGAAGCCTCTGAACAAGAGCCTGGCACAGGAAAGACTGTTCTTTTGCAGACTGCCACTAAAACAAAGTTTCCATGGGTATAACAGCTTGTGGAGGTGATAAAGGTAAAGACTACTTTAAAAAACAACTAAGAGCATGTAAAATTGTGACTTTATTTCAGTGCTCACCAGTAAGAGTAGAAAAAAAAATAATTGATTTTTATTATAATACTTGATTCATTTCTACTTCTGGTAAACTGAAATGTCTTTGTGATTACAGAATTATACCAGTCTTTGTTTAAAGATTATTTCTGCAGAACATGATATGATTCCCTTTGCATAACATCCTATCTTCTTCACATATCACCTATACATAGCATTTTTCTTGGATAAAGAGATAGATATATCTGAAAGAAATAAATTCTTTCCGTATTATACTTCACCAATCTCCTAATTCTTTATGGGATTATAATGCCATTTCACGTAGTTCTCTGCTAAATATACTAGTGATTTTCTCAAGTATCGTTAATATTTCCAAAAATTACAAACTTAGAAAAAGGTGAAAATGCTATGTATTTGTGAATATGACTGTTTTGATATCCCAAGAACCATCGATTTTCCTAAATATTTGCTTAACCTACTGCAAAATTTTCCAGTAAGTAACATGACAAAAAAAAAAAAAAATCCAAGAGAAAGAACAGCCATTTTTAGGAAAAAATCCGTTTGTGGGTGACAATTTCAGCCATATCAGAATTCTACTAACAAATTAATACACAACCTTATTGAAAATATTGAAAGCTTCATGCTGGCAGTTCAGAGTTTTACTGAACATAGAGGTGTATGTTCATGTTTATGAATAAGGAACTTAGAAATTATAGCAAGAAAATAAATATTTTAGATGGTAATTTAATATTGAATAGGTGATGACAATTTCCATTGCTTTCTTTTAAATAGAAGAAATTACTAAATCTTATTTTAAACAAGAACTAAACAGCTGCATTACAATGTCAATATTTGTTCAGCACAGTAAGAGATACTGTGCTTTTCTTAAGTATCTAAAAAAATACATTGGTACTTTGCTTCAAATAGCAAATGAACACTCAATAAATCCAATTATTGTAAACATGGTTTATTTTCAACAAAGTTCTGCAGACCATTCTCTACGTCTTTAAGGAACTCTTAAGATAAGTCTTTCTAATATCCGAGAACAATCTTGAATCCTATACTAAGTATTTACTCCAAAGCACATTCCTCTAGAAAGTTTAATATGAGATAGAGAAAAAAAAGCCCAATAATCAATTTTTAAACCCAGGAATCTCATTCAGTTAGGAAAAAACCCCACACTGCACTTCTGGTACTCCATGAATTACAAGCACACCAAGGCCTTTCAGATTTTTCTGCTGATGATTTTCAATCAGTGTTTCTCACATTTCAATATTTAGAGAAGTTAACTGATGTAACTTGGAAGTGTATCTTTCAGCAGAAAGTAAGCAGTAAATTAATGAGGTTAATTTCATCAGAAGTGGCAGGCAGAGAATGAGTCCCTAACACATTCAATGGCAAAGGAGAATATAGAAAGTGTAATCACTGAAAGAGATGTAAGAGTATTAACAGATTACAAAGTAGACAGAAATTTGGCATGTTGTACAATAAAAAACGACTAAAAGTTAAATGAAAATAGAATAGTAGCTAACTGTGTGCATCTATAGAAATAAGATTCAGCTCCAGACATCTCCCATTATTGTCAACGAAGGTCAATGCAATCAGAGGAGTCTGGGGCGCAATTCAGTTTACCCTAAGGCAGGCACCTAGAGGCTCATTAAATAAATCATTCTCTAGACACTATTGACTGTATAGGCTAGATCTCTATTGGCCATAACGGCAGCTTAGGATCCCAGTGTAAAGAATATGTATACCAATGAGAAAAGAAATTCATTATGTCTGCATCAGAATTGGGAGAAATCCATACTTCTATGTATAGCACTGCTGCACATATTACAGGTTTTCAGAGAAGATGGATGAAGACTGGCTAGGGACCCCTGCAAAGTCCAAAAACTAATCTCCTAGTCTTTATCCAAGCTCTATCAATATCTAAACAAGAGTGCTCTCGTATGACACTCTATAGTTTTATTTGAGTACAGTCAACGTGTAATGCATTTGCAGTCTCATGCAGCTCATGATCTACTGTACTGTAGCATATACTGTAACCTAGATCAGCATGTACAATAAAAACCTACACATACAGGGAAGAAATAAGAAAGAAAACTGATGTCAGCATGGAGATCTGTTGTCACTTTGTGAAGAATCCTGAAATGTATCCAATTGGATGCTGGTTATAAGACAAACCAGCAATAAAATGCAGGACTGGGACATCAGGTTTAGACCACACACCAACAGAGGGTTTATTCTCACTAGAGCATCACAACTTCTTAAAGCTGTGGATGAGAAGACGGAGGCATTCAGCAGACCAGACTCCAACAGGCCAAAGTGGCAGCCAAATGAACTTCAGAAGAGATTTAGAGGAAAGCCACTGTTCTCAGCTCGAGCTTGTACCCTAGATATTTGGGATATCTTCTGCTTCATGGAAAATAGTCCAGCATGGATATTAGACAGAAAATTGTTATCATTTAACTCAACAATCTGGCATGGCATGCTCCTTCAGTCTAGTGATGATAATTTTCCTTCTAAGGAAAGAGAAAGACCATACCAGAAAGCAAAGCTATCCAAGCAGCTATACAACAAACTGGAACTTTGGCAGGGTATGACATGTCCCTGGGATAGCAGAAGAGGAACTCACAAATGAGAGATCTGGGGAAAAATGGTCTCAGCCATTTCAGGCAACCAAAATCAGCAGGACCTGCCTCATTTTGAAGAGGACTCTCAGCATTAAAATAACAGACACATGTTCAACCACAGTACCAGAAATTAGTCTGAAGGAACAGTGCATATTGATCTGCTCTTTAAGAGCCCTGCTGCTGACACAGGCTGCTACAGTGTTCCCAGTTTCAAAGATCTCTACAAAATACTGGAATTAATCCAAGGAAGTCTGGCTCATTATCCAATATTCCAGTTCTGCTTAGTACGTCTTCCAGAGAGTCAAAAGATCTGAGCAAGTTCACTGTAACAGCTGAAGTTCTCTGTCTATGCATTGTTTCCAAAGAGCAACCACCTCCTGACACACTGGAGGACATAATTTGCTCACTGAATTGTTCGCATTTTACAAGCCGGTTGAACTATGCAGCATTCCCTAAATATGCAAGAGGCAGAGACTGGAAGGTTTTGTACACTTTCTGGACTACTTAAACCATAGAACTGTTCTTTCCTTTTAAAACCATGTACATTGCATAGGGAGTTCACCTGAGTAAGCTCCTCATCTGCACTGATTAGTTACTATTGAATTACTCCATTAATTTATTACTGCATCCCCTTGCAAGCACCGTGTTATTAGGAATCCTTTACAGACTGTTATTCCTCAATCTATGCACTGATCAGAATGACATCTGAAGCCAAGTTCAGCATTAGATGACAAAAGGCACTCAAGAAGCAAGGTTAAAAAAACCCCAAAGGCAGGCCTTCTTCATTGATCATGAGACTGAGTGGAAAAGTGCTGTTACCATCAGGTTGTAACAGTCTACCAGCAAAGCAATCCTCATTCATTAGAAATCTATGACTGACCCAATCTAATCTGTCATGAGATACAGTAAAGTCCAAGTGATTCAGTTTCACCCTACACCTCAAAAAGTGGCAGAATCACTCAAAGAGATCCAGTGACTTGGGCTGAAGAATACCACTTCAACCAATCCAAGTGACAGTTACCAGAATGTGATACAACTGTGGCAAAAAAAACCCTTGTCTTTTACTGAGATATCGTTAAACCTCTGGGACAAAGATCAGTGTCAGAACAGAAGGATACGAATGGCCTAAACATGTAATGTCTCAAGATACGAGCAAATCCCCAGTATAAGTGCAGGTTAAAAGAAATTTGGATAAATTGATCATTCCAAGAAATAAAATAAAATAGAACTATAAGGAGTCTGAGTAATTAATAAGTTTCCTTAAACTGGTAAGTTTTTCTTATGTCTACTCTTGAAACATGTAGGCTTAACTTTTTGATGCAGTTATGAAAGAATGACAAAACCAAGTCATTAAAACACAAAACTCTACACAGAAATTCTATGTTTGTCAACCCTTTTGAACACAGAGTAAACTTGATATTGGAGCTGTCCAAACAGCACAGATTGGCTCAAGAACACTGGCATTCTCTCTGTAAGAAGTCTGCTGTAAAACCAGGTATCTTCTATGTTAACAGCACAACGAAAGACAAAATCACGTTTTAAGATGATGATGATCAAAGGAAAACAGAAATGAAGAAAAACAAATATTAGCCTTGCTGTCACAATAAGGAGAACTGCTTACATATAAAGACACTTTTATATTCTATCTTAGAAAAAAGTGCATTGTAATCCAGACATACTTGAACTCTATACTGCAAGTATGCAAGTCTTTCTGCCTTCAGCAACAGAAGAAAGCTTATTAAAACGCAGAAGACTATTTTCCCATCTTTAATTTTTTTTTTTTTCTGTTTTACTAACTTTTGTCAATTCATCATTAATTAAAAGATAACTTGACTGGAGGGAGAATGCAAACAGAAGCTCTACTGCAAGACCACTCTGAACTGTCTCAGGAGAAAGTAACATACACTCCAGTGATCTGCTCGAGGGTAGGAAGGCTCTACAGAGGGATCTGGACAGGCTGGATAGATGGGCTGAGGCCAATTGTATGATGTTTAACAAGGCCAAGTGCCAGGTCCTGCACCTGGGTCACAACAACCCCAAGCAACGCTACATGGTTGGAGCAGAGTGGCTGGAAAGCTGCCTGGAGGAAAAGGACATGGGGGTGATGGTCAATAGTCAGCTGAATGTGAGTCAGCAGTGTGCCCAGGTGGCCAAGAAGACCAACAGCATCCTGGCTTGTATCAGGGATAGTGTGGCCAAGAGGAGTAGGGAAGTGATTGTCCCCCACTACCTGGCACTGGTGAGGCCACACCTCAAGTAATGTGTTCAGTTTTGGGCCCCTCGCTACAAGAAAGGCATTGAGGTGCTGGAGCATGTCCAGACAAGGGCAACAAAGCTGGGAAAGGATCTGAAGCACAAGTCTTAAGAACTGGGGTTGTTTAGTCTGGAGAAGAGGAGGCTGAGGGGAGACTTTATTATCGCTCTCTACAGCTACCTGAAAGAAGGTTGTAGCCATATAGGGGTTGGTCTCTTCTCCCAAGTAACAAGCGACAGGACAAGAGGAAATGGCCCCAAGTTGTGCCAGGAGAGGTTTAGGTTGGATATTAAGAAAAATTTCTTCACCAAAATGGTTGTCAAGCACTGGAACAGGCTGCCCAGGGAAGCGGTTGAGGCACCATTCCTGGAGGTATTTAAAAGATGCGTAGATGTGGTGCTTAAGGACATGGTTTAGTGGTGGACTTGACAGTATTAGGTTAATGGTTGGACTTGATGATCTTAAAGGTCTTTTCCAATCAAAATGATTCAATGATTCTATGATTTTTTAGTGCCTGCTGTAAGGTTCTAAAAACAGAGAACAAAATATGAGAAAGAGCCAAATGGTATTGTGCCAGTTCTCATGCCCCAAACCCAACTCCATTAAGTGATGAATTAGAAAAATATTTTTAAAAATGGAATTTAGACAACAAAATTTGCCATAAAGACTACTAGCTTCTCCTCACCCATGTACAGCTGGTGACAGAAGGAAGTAGATATAGGAAAAAAAGGTATTTGATGGATATTTTGCTTTTCTCCTTGTGTGAGTCGACTTAAGAGGGGACCACATATGCATACCACATTATGCAGAATTCAGTTTCACTGCTAAATAGCACCGTATGTTAAAATAGAAAATCATAACCTAACCTTTTTTCAAGAAGTAGCAACCTCTAGAATGTTGAAATACTTCAGCCCTATCATAGTAATTTAACTTTCCTAAATCAATATGTTATATTTCTGAAACATAAATTGTGCATAGCACAAACAATGTATAAAAGAGCTGTTCTGTCTTTATTCATGAGATTCAGGAGATTTCAAAGCCACGTGGCAGAATGTTAAATCAATTCGGAAAGTAAAAACACATTATTCTTTACATCGTTCCTATGTGGTATATCAGCAGAGTGCACATTTGATAAAACATGTTGCTTTTCTGGATGACTGAATATGAAATATAGCCACAATTTGCTGGCTGAATATAGACAGATGCAATTTGACAGCTATATGGTGTTACAACGATTACATGGACATTATCTAAAGAGAAGGCAAAGTATACAGGATTCTGAATTTTGATTTGAAAGTCAGTTTATAAAATTACAGGAAAACTGAACATTTCATAAAATAATGTCAAAATATTCAATAAACTAGTCTATCAAAACTTTTCTGTTCAAAAAGCACAGGAACACAACTGGAAGAGACCTGCTATGTCATTCAGTTTGTCCTGGAAGGTAATAAAAAGATACAGATTAATAGATTTGCATGTCAAAACCAGTTAACCCCTGTCTTAGAACTCGGGGTAAATAGCTGAAGAGCTTAAATACGTTACTGGTGGTGCATGTGGCAAGGTACAGCAGGTATTTTTCAGCAGATGGCTATAAATAGAGAGTTGTACAGTTCATAGAATAGAATCATAGAGTCATAGAATCACTAAGGTTGGAAAGGACCTCTGAGATCAAGTCCAACCGTCAACCTAACACCACCGTGTCTACTAGACCATGTCCTGGAGCGCCACATCTATGCGTTTTTTGAAGATCTCCAGAGATGACGACTCAACCACCTCTCTGGGGAGCCTGTTCCAATGCCTCACTACTCTTTCCGTGAAGAAGTTCTTCCTAATGTCCAATCTGAACCTGCCCTGACGCAACTTGAGGCCATTCCCTCTTGTCCTGTCGCTAGCCACTTGGGAGAAGAGACCGACACCCTCCTCACT